>CM039464.1:61903081-61942357 GCA_022414725.1 Microglena sp. YARC | reverse complement strand
AAATAGCAAACATGGCTTGAGCGACCCCCAACGCAATAGCACAAACACTGGTTGAGACCCCGTCACAATAGGCAAACCTGGACTTGGACCGTAAACGCAACTGGCTTCGAGACCCCGAGTCAAATGGCAAACTGCTGGACCCATAAATAGCAAACTGGCTTGGCACCCCCCCATTTATAGCAAACTTGGCTTGAGACCCCGCTAAATAGCCAACTTGTCTTGGACCCCATATAGGCACAATGCTTGAGACCACTTAAATAAGCAAAGTGGCTTCAGACCCCCCAAATAGCAAACTGGCTTGCGACCCCTTTAAATGCAACTGGCTTAGCCCCCTACAATAGCACTGGCTGAGACCCCCCAAATAGCAAACTGGCTTGAGACCCGTAATTAGCAAACTGGCTTGAGACCCCCAACATTAGAAACACTGGCTTGAGACCCCCCCATCGCAAGACTTGCTTGAGGCCCCGTAAATAGCAAACTGGTTGAGACCCCCCTAATAGCAAACTGGCCTGAGACCTCCCAAATAGGCAACACCTGCCTTGAGGACCACCGCCCAATTAGGCACAACTGGCTGAGACCCCACCCAAGTCACTCTACCCGCATCAATTCAAGCAACTGGCCTTGAGAGCCCCCTCTGAATAGCAACTTGCTTGAGACCCCATAATAGCAACTGGCCTTGGAGCCCCTGAATAGCACACTGCCTGGGACCCCCAAGAATAGTTTCACAACTGGCTTGAGAGCCCCCACAATAAGCAAACTGGCTGGACCCCTAATAGCAAACTGGCTTGAGACCCCCCACCAATAGCAAACTGGCTTGAAGGAAACCCCCAGAACATAGCAAACTGGCTTGCGACCCGTAAATACGCAAACTGGCTTGAGACCCCCTTAAATAGCAAACTGGCCTGAGACCCCCAACAATCGCAGCAACTCCGCGTTGGGACCCCCAAAATAGCAAACTGCTTGAGACCCCCCACATAGCAAACTTGGGCTTAGACACCCCTGAATAGAAACGGCTGTAGGACCCCAGCTGCAAACTAGCAAAGCTGACTTGAGGACCCCCCCCAAAATAGCAACACTGGCTTAGACCCCTTGAATAAGCAAACTGGCTGAGCCCCAAAGAAGCCAACTCGGCTTTCAGACCCTGCACATAGCAACTGCCTGGGACCCCCAACAATAGCACAAAACTGGCTGAGACCCCCAAATAGCAACTGGCTTGAGACCCCTAAATACAGCAACTGGCCTGAGACCCCCCAAATAGCACAACTGGCTTGAGGACGCCCCAATTAGCATGTGTACCGTACCGTAACATCTAAGTTCTCAGTGAGGGGTCTGCTGCCAAGTTTCCATGGGTATTGCACCAACACAGTCTCCTTTTCAATGCTTCGTTCCGTGTGCTTTGAGATGGTCGCTCACCACCCCAGCCAACCACTCACCACCCACCCAACCACTACACCACCCACCCAACCACTCCCCCCACCCAACCACTTCACCCACCACCCAAGCACTCACATAGAATCACCACCCCAACCCGAACACTCACCACCCACCCCAACCGACTCACTAGATCACCATCCACCCAACCCACTCAGTCACGCCACCCAACCACTCACCACCCACCCAAGCATCACTAGATCACCACCCACCCGAACCACTCACCACCCACCCAACCCACTCCACCACCCACCCAGCATCAAGATCCCACCCACCCACCACCTCACTAGATCACCATGCCCACCCAACCACTCACACCCACCCACAACACACTCATCACTATTACCACCCACCCAACCACACACCACCCCACCAAGCAATCACTAAGCATTCCACCACCACCCAACCACTCACCACCCACCCAACCACTCATAGCATCACCACCCACCCACCACTCACCACACCACCCAAGCCATAACAGGCACCACCCACCCCAACCACTCACCAACCCACCCAAGCACTCAACTACGATAGCACACCACCCCAAACCACTCACCACCCACCCAACCACTACCCACCACCCAACCACCTCACTACGATCAGCCACATCCCACCACTCACCACCCAACCAAGCACCTCACTCAGATCTCACCACCCACCCAACACTCACCACCACCCAACCACTCACCACCCCACCCAACCACTCACTAGTCACCACCGCCACCCGAACCACTCACTAGTCACCACCACCCACACCCACTCACTAGTATTCACCACACCCAACCACTCACCACCACCCAACACTTCACACCCCACCCCAACCACTCACCACCCATAGCATCACCACCCACCCAACCGTCATCAATGTTCCAAAGGAGCGGCTCTGAAGCAACGTTGCCCTGGGTGCAGCACCGGCACAGTCTTTCTTCCACTAGTGGTCGACGATGGCGCGCCCACCCAACCACCCACCCACCACCCACATACTCGATCACCCACCCCACCCTCAACCACCACCCACGTCTACCGTCAATCGATTACGGCGAGCGCGTCTGAGCCCATCATGCCATACGGTGGCACCAGGCACAGTCCTTTTTTCTGATGGTGTGTCTGAGAGTTGCGCGCGCCACCCCACCACCCACCCCAACCACCACCACCCACATACTCATCACCACCACCCACCCACCCACCACCCCACGTACGTAACATCGCAGTTCGGCATGGGTCCTCGAGCCACGTTTCCATGCGCGTGAGCACGACGACTAAGTCTCTTTTCCTAGCATGCTGTCATGACCGAAGGCAGACCGCACGCACCCACCGACCCCCCCACACCACCCACCCACCACCCACTAACCCCTACTAATGCTCGGGCTGAGATTCCACCACCCCACTAGATACACACTCCCCTACCCACACCAACCACCCCACCCGACTCCCACCAAACCCCACATGCACACCACCCCACAACGCAGGCCCATATACTCCAATTCGTCAACCACCCCCACTTACCTCATCAACCGCCACGCTCAACTCCCCCCACCCATCTCGACACCTCCCACCCCGGACATCAGCGAACCACAACCCACCAACCCACTACACGATCACCACCCACCCACACAGATCAACCACCCCACCACCCACATACTCGATCACCCCAACCTTCCCACCCACTCCACATCACAAACAACCCACCCCCACATACCGACCACCACACCCACCCACACAACCACCACCACCCACATTAAACTCGCATCACCACCACCCACTCCGATCACCACCTCACCTAGATCCACCACGTCGATCAGCGCACACTAGATCACCACCACTAGCTCATCCACCCCTAGTCACCACCCACCACCACAACCGCACCACCCACCCAATATTCGATCCACCCACCCACACACCACCCACCACCCAAAATACCTCGGCATCACCACCCACCTAGTCACCACCCACCCACACAACGCACCCCCCCCCACCCACCATCACCCATCCCGATCACCAACCACCTGACGTCTCACCACCCACTCACCAACCAACCCCACCACCCCCCCCAATAACTCCGATCACCCCCACCCACACAAGCCCCACACCCCAATAGCTCGATCCCACCCACTTAGGAATCCCACCACCCCACACCCCGCACCCACATACTTCCGATCACCACCCCCACAAACCACCACACCACCTACTCGCATCACCATCCCACTCGCATCACCAACCCAACCACACAACCACCCAACCACCCAATACTCCGGCATTCACCACCCACCCACAACAGACCACCCACAATACATTGATCACCACCCACCCAGCAAACCCAACCACCACACCCACATACTCGAATCACCACCACATCGAGATCACCACCCCACCTCACACAACCACCCACCACCCACTCTCCGATCACCACCCACCACACAACCACCCACCACCCAATACTCCGCTCACCAACCCCACCCACACAACCACCCACCACCCACATACTCGATCCAGCACCCCCATCCCCACACACCCACCCACCAACCTACTCGCATCACCACCCACTACGCATCACCACCACCCCACAACAACCACCCACCACCCCAATAGATCACCACCCACCACACACCACCCCACCACCACTTATACAACTACGCTCACACCCACCCCACACAACCACCCACCACCAACATACTCGATTCCACCACCCAACCCACACAACCACCACATACTCGACACCACCCACTAGATCACCACCCACCCACACAACCACCCACCACCCACATACTCGATCACCACCCACCCACACAACCACCCACCACCCACATACTCGATCACCACCCACTAGATCACCACCCACCCACACAACCACCCCCACCCATACTCGATTCACCACCCACCCACACAACCACCCACCACCCACATACTCGATCACCACCCACCCACACAACCACACACATAACTCGATCACCACCCACCCACACCAACCCACCCACCACCCACATACTCGTCACCACCACTAGATCACCACCCACCCACACAACCACCCACCACCCACATACGTCGATCACCACCACCCTCACAACCACCACCACCCACATACTCGATCACCACCCACACACACAACCACCCACATACTCGATCACCACCCACCCACACAACCACCCACCACCCACATACTCGATCACCACCCACTAGATCACCACCCACCCACACAACCACCCACCACCCACATACTCGATCACCACCCACCCACACAACCACCCACCACCCACATTACTCGAATCCACGCACCCCACTAAGATCACGCCACCCACTAGATCACACCCACCAAGCACTCACCACCCACTAGATCACCACCCACCCACATAACCACCCACCACCCACATACTCGATCACCACCCACTCGATCACCACCCACTAGATCACCACCCACCCACCGTAATTAGTTCCAGGAGGGGTTCTGACCAAGTTTCCATGGGTGAGCACCAGCACAGAATCTTTTTTCCAAATGCTTTGTCCTAGTGTGTCTGAGATAATGCCGCACCACCCACCCAATCACTCACCACCCACTCGAACACCACCCACCCACCACCCACGTACCGTAATCAGTTCTAGGAGGGCGTCTGAGCCAAAGTTTCAATGAGGTGAGCAACAAGCACAGTATTTTTAACAATTACTTTTTACCTAGTAGGTGGTGTTGTGGTTGGCAGGTTGGTGGTTGTTGTGTGTAGGTTGGTCGGCTGTTTGTGGTTAGAGGTAGGTTGAGTGGTGGTGTGCCGACTTGGTAGGTTGGTGGTGTTAGTGGTTATTTACAAATGCTATTTTCCTAGTAATGTCCTTCATAGCTCACCTATGCAGCGCCCGACACCTGAAGCGCGTCGGGTACCGAGAAGACACGGTCCACCAAAGTAACCACGTGCACGAATCTGTGAGATTTAGGCGCCTCAGAGACGCCTCGGTACTCATCCTTCCCCCCCACTCGATCCTTTCGGCTGCGCACCTCAACCTTCCCCACATTAGGAGCCCGGTCCGCTATGAAGCCACATCCGCACGTACCAAAAGTCTCCGGACCTCCTGATCAAGACACTGCCTTTTCCAGAGGCTGCCTTCTCGGAAAGGCAGTGTCTTGATCATAGGTCCGTAGACTTCTGTACGTGCGGACCTGCTTGGGTAATGCGCAAGGGCGTTGGACCCTTCAATGGCATTGGGATGAGATGGTGCGCAACCACACACCCAAACCACTCACCACCCACCCCACCACACCCCACGTACCGTAATCAGTTCCGGGAAGGTCTGAAGCCAAGTTGCCATGGTAGTGAGCACCGGTACAGTTCTTTTTCCTAGTGTGTCTGAGATGGCGCGCACCCACCCGACCACCCACATACCGATCACCAACCCACCCACCCACCACCCCACTTACCGTAATCAGTTCCGGGAGGGGTCTGAGCCAAGTTTCCATGGGTGAGCACCAGCACAGTCTTTTTCCAAATGCTTTTTCCTAGTGTGTCTGAGATGCACCGATGATACCCTTGTCGGAGTGCCATCCACGCGGTACAAGTCCAGGCGGTCGACGTACAAGACCACGTCGATGGGCTCGCCCTTGATTTCGGAGGCGATCTTTTTCAGAGCCTGTTGCATGCAGGTGTGAGGCGTGAAGTTTGTCAGGATAAGAATGTACCTAGGCCATGTGGACAAGCTCCAGGCGGTCGACGCTACAAGACCCACGTCGATGGGCCTCGCCCCCTTGATTTCGAGGCGATCTTTTTCAGAGCCTGGCAATGCAGGTGTAGGTGAGTTTATGTGTCTGTGTGCAGGTGTGTAGTGCAGTTGGTCATCAGGATAAGAATGTGTTTAGGCATTGTAATGAATTGTGTTTAGGCATGTGTATGAATGTGCTTAGGCATGTGTATGAATGTGTTTAGGCATGTGTATGAATGTGTTTAGGCATGTGTATGAATGTGCTTGAGGCATTGTGTGATGAATGTGCTTAGCGCATTGTGCTATGAATGTGTTTAGGCCATGTTGTATGAATGTGTTTAGGCATGTGTATGAATGTGTATGAATGTGTACAAGACCACGTCGATAGGCTCGCCCTTGATTTCCAGAGGCGATCCTTTATTCAGAGCCTGTGCATGCATGTGTTGTAGGTCGAGCTTTTGTGCCGTGTGTTAGTCAGGATATGAATGTGTCTAGGCATGTGTAGGTCCAGGCGGTCGACATACAAGACCACGTCGATAGGCTCGCCCTTGATTTCTTAGGCGAGTTGTTTCAGAGCCTGTGCATGCATGTGTGTCTGTGTAGGTGTGTTAGCGCGTTTGTGCGTCTGTGTGTTTGAAGGTAAGTTTGTGTGTATGTGTTTTTGTCAGGATATGGACGTGGCCTAGGCAGGTTATGAAATGTGTCTAGGCATGTGTACAAGCTCCAGGCGGTCGACGTACAAGACCAAAACGTCGATAGGCTCGCCCTTTGATTTCGGAGGCGATCTTTTTCAAAGCCTGTGCATGCATGTGTGCAGGTGAGCTTGTGTGCATGTGTGTAGGTGAGCTTGTGTGCATGTGTGTAGGTGAGCTTGTGTGCATGTGTGTAGCGCTGAGCTTTGTGTGCATGTGTGGTAGGTGAGCTTGCTGTGTAGGTGAGCTTGTGTAGCATGTGTGTAGGTGAGCTTTGTGTGTAGGTGAGTGCTTGTGTGGCATGGTGTAGGTGAGCTTTGCTGTGAGGTGAGCTTGTGTGCATGTGGTAGTTATGGTGAGCTTGTGTGCATGTGTGATAGTGAGCTTGTGTGGCATGTGTGTAGGGTGTTTGGCAGGATTATATCCAACTAAACGATACCCCACAGTACTGTATAGTGTGTATAAAAAGCCTTCGCCTCCCTATCATGTTGGTAGTGTCTCCTTGCCTCAGTTCTATCAACCCACATCGTGTGTAAAATTCAATGTTTACATAAAAATTGCAAAATAAATGCTGTGTATAAAACATTGTGTAAAACCATTGCGTATAAAAGCTCCGCTTGCCTCATTTGATGGGGTCTCCTGCTCAGGGATCTGCCAAAACCACAAGTGTAAAAATAACATGTGCCGTTTATAAAAAAAATGTACTGAATAAAACATTGTGTATTTAAAACATTGTGCTATAAAAAGCTCCGCTCACCGTCATGTCGATCGTTGTCTCCTGCCTCGCGTCTTCCAAACCCACACGATGTAAAAACAATGTAAAGCTGCAAAATAAATGTGGGCATAAAAAATAAATGTATATAATATTATGCATATAAAAAGTTCCGCTCACCGTCCTGTTGAAGTTTCTCCGCCTCAGTGTCTTCCAAACCACATGTATAAATAAATTTTGCAAAACAAATGTGCCGTACCGGTACTGCTGCAAAATTTAACGCTTGGCAAAATCTGACGGCTTTTTTGGGGGGGGGGGGGGGGTGGGGGGGTATTATAATTGGACGGTTTTACATTTGACCAAGGGAGGAGGGTTTTTTTTTTTAATAGGAATGTAAATTCACGTTACACACAAACACCCCAAAAACCAAAAAAAAAAAAAAAAAAAATTTGACGGTTTCCATTTAAAAAAAAAATCCATTTATGCAACTGAACATTAGTACCTAAATCATGTTACACTGGTCATGGCTCATGGTACGATATTTAGGGTACACTGTTATAGTACCTGCAAGGAGTGTACATATAATACTGCAATGATCCCAACATCTCGTTCAGCATAACACTACTCGTACTCTTTGAAATAACTAGAATGAGACATTCAATCGTTTTCATTAACTCCTGAAATCATCTCTTGCTCAGTTAATGTCAGAAACATAAGCATTACGTATGTTCCTGTATTGCTCAGGGGCCTGGAAGGACCAAGGTAAGGTTTTTGCTACGGCTACAATATGCCATACCGTATCTGTATACTTCACTCCAATGCACATATATGTTGACTTCCTATTCCTATTGCCTCTGTTCTTTTTGTACCTGTCAGCCTTTTACCTCCTCTAACCTTTCCCATTCCAAGTGTGCCCTAATTCAAACAATTGGAGCAAGGAAGAGTGGTTAAAGATGGCCACAGGGTCTGTGCTCCTAAACTCATTACTGTTTTCAGATGAGGCATCTGAATATGCAGACAGATGCAGGGGGTCCCAGGGATCTCGTATCACTAAAAAATGTAGTGTTTGGCCCACTGGGCAGTGAGGTATGTGCATTCTAGTGATGCACCTAATATCGGCCAACAAACCGATTTGACGGTTTTTGTACTGTGTAATTTCCGCCACGATTTGACGGTTGCTACCGTCACTTTAAAGCGTTAATTGTGCAAGCAGTCCGGTATACAAACAATTTGTATTTTAAACATCCATGTGTATAAAAATCTCCGCTCACCGTCATGTTGATAGTGTCTCCTGCCTCTGGGTCTTCCAAACCACATGTGTCGATGAGTTTCACCCTGAAGCCGTCAGCGTCATGGCCCTCCATCTCAACCTGGATAACCGGTGGTTGAGGTGGGTGGGGATGGGGGTGGGTGGGGGCTGGGCTTCAGAACAAGTGGGTTGGTGGGGTTGGGGGTGGGGGTGGTTGGGTGTTGGAGTAACCACATTTGGGCGATGAGTTTCACCCTGAAGCCGTCAGCGTCATGGCCCTCCATCTCAACCTGGATAAGGTTGGTGAGGTGGGGTGGGGATGGGGGTGGTTGGGGTTGGTGGGGTGGGGTGGGGAACAGTAACAGGTGGGTTGTGGGGTGGGGATGGTGAGCTTATAACACATGTGCCGATCAGTCTCACCTGAAGCCGTCAGCGTCATGGCCCTCCCATCTCAACATGGACAAGGGTGGTGGGTGGGGTGGGGGTGGGGTGGGGGTGGGGTTGGGTGGGGGTGGGGTAGGGTGGGTTGGGTGGCGGTAGGGTGTTGGAGTAACCACATTTGGCGATGAGTTTCCACCCTGAATCCATCCAGCCGTCATGGCCCTCCATCTCAACCCTGGCAAGGTGGTGGGGGTGGGGTGGGGGTGGGTTTTAGGGTTGGAGGGTGGGTTTGGTGGATGTGGGTGGTGAGTAACCACATGTGTTTGATCAGTTTCACCCTGAATCATCAGCGTCATGGCCCTTTCCATCTCAACCTGGACAATGTGTGAGCCTGTTGGGTTGGTTGGGTTGGGTGTTGGGTTGGGTTGGGTTTGGGTTGGGGGGGGGGGGGGGGGGGGGGGGGTCGGACAAGAAGGGACCCTGTCTAGCCCCAACCAGCCAAAAGACTAAGACAGCCAGAATTTGTGTGGAAATCAATGCATACATAATAAACAAGGTAAACATAAATAAACAAATAGATAAATAAATAAATAAATAAATAAATAATAAACAAGGTAATATACAAATCATGTATCAATGAGCTTCACACATGTGTGACATTCCTACTTACGCAGAAAATAACTACCACCTAAATGAAAATAAATGCCATTTCAAGAAAATAAAAAGAATAACCACGACAGACAACGCATACAAAAATAACTACCACATCTGGCGCAGGCAGGGTGCTACGATCTCAGTGTCAGCCTGGAGCTAGAAGGCCGACACACGTGCAACACTGCAACTTCGAAAATAACTACCAAGTAAAAGGAAATAAACACACCTGGCGTAGGCAGGGTGCTACGATCTCAGTGTCAGCCTGCAGCTTGAAGGCAGAGTGCACACATGTGCAACAGTGCAACTTCGAAAATAACTACCAAGTAAAAGGAAATAAACACACCTGGCGTAGGCAGGGTGCTACGATCTCAGTGTCAGCCTGGAGCTAGAAGGCCGACACACGTGCAACAGTGCAACTTCGAAAATAACTACCAAGTAAAAGGAAATAAACACACCTGGCGTAGGCAGGGTGCTACGATCTCAGTGTTAGCCTGGAGCTAGAAGGCCGACACACGTGCAACAGTGCAAATTCGAAAATAACTACCAAGTAAAAGGAAATAAACACACCTGGCGTAGGCAGGGTGCTACGATCTCAGTGTCAGCCTGGAGCTAGAAGGCCGACACACGTGCAACAGTGCAACTTCGAAAATAACTACCAAGTAAAAGGAAATCAACACACCTGGCGTAGGCAGGGTGCTACGATCTCAGTGTCAGCCTGGAGCTAGAAGGCCGACACACGTGCAACACTGCAACTTCGAAAATAACTACCAAGTAAAAGGAAATAAACACACCTGGCGTAGGCAGGGTGCTACGATCTCAGTGTCAGCCTGGAGCTAGAAGGCCGACACACGTGCAACAGTGCAACTTCGAAAATAACTACCAAGTAAAAGGAAATAAACACACCTGGCGTAGGCAGGGTGCTACGATCTCAGTGTCAGCCTGGAGCTAGAAGGCCGACACACGTGCAACAGTGCAACTCTAAAATAAACTACCAAGTAAAAGGAAATAAACACACCTGGCGGTAGGCAGGGTGCTACTATCTCAGTGTCAGCCTGGGAGCTAGAAGCCGACACACGTGCAACAGTGCAACTTCGAAAATAACTACCAAGTAAAAGGAAATCAACACACCTGGCGTAGGCAGGGTGCTACGATCTCAGTGTCAGCCTGGAGCTAGAAGGCCGACACACGTGCAACAGTGCAACTTCGAAAATAACTACCAAGTAAAAGGAAATAAACACACCTGGCGTAGGCAGGGTGCTACGATCTCAGTGTCAGCCTGCAGCTAGAAGGCCGACAACCGTGCAACAGTGCAACTTCGAAAATAACTACCAAGTAAAAGGAAATAAACACACCTGGCGTAGGCAGGGTGCTACGATCTCAGTGTCAGCCTGCAGCTTGAAGGCACACACATGTGCGGCATTGCAACTTGCAAAATAACTAACAAGTAAAGGAAACGAAATACCAAGTAAATGAAAATAACTACCACACTTGGCGTAGAAAGGGTGCCACAATCTCAGTGTCTACCTGGAGCCTGAAGGCACACACACGTGCGGCATTGCAACTTGCAAAATAACTACCACGCAAATGAAAAAACTACCAAGTAAATGAAAATAACTACCAGGTAAACAAAAGCAACTACCAAGATAATGAAAACAAATACCAAGATAATGAAAATAACTACCACGTAAAGGGAAATAACTACCACATATACGAAAACAACTACCAAGATAATGAAAATAACTACCATCTAAACGAAATCAACTACCACACATATGAAATCAACTACCAAATAAATGAAAACAACGACCCCATATATGAAAAGAACAACCACGACAGACAACGCATACAAAAATAACTACCACATCTGGCGTAGAAAGGGTGTCACAATCTCAGTGTCTACCTGGAGCTTGAAGGCACACACACGTGCGGCATTGCAACTTGCAAAATAACTAACAAGTAAAGGAAAAGAAATACCAAGTAAATGAAATTAGCTACCACACTTGGCCTAGAAAGGGTGCCACAATCTCAGTGTCTACCTGGAGCTTGAAGGCACACACACGTGCGGCATTGCAACTTCGAAAATAACTAGCAAGTAAAGGAGAAGAAATACCAAGTAAATGAAAATAACTACCACACTTGGCGTAGAAAGGGTGCCACAATCTCAGTGTCAGCCTGCAGCTCGAAGGCACACACACGTGCGGCATTGCAACTTGCAAAATAACTAACAAGTAAAGGGAAAGAAATACCAAGTAAATGATAATAACTACCACACTTGGCGTAAAAAGGGTGCTACGATCTCAGTGTCAGCCTGCAGCTTGAAGGCACACACACGTGCGGCATTGCAACTTGCAAAATAACTAACAAGTAAAAGAAATACTAAGTAAATGAAAATAAATACCACATGTAAAAATGAAATGAACTACCACATTTACAGTATAAAAGAAACAAAACCCAAGGAGTGCCACACCTGACGTAAGAAGGGTGCTACAATCTCAGTGTCAGCCTGCAGCTTGAAGGCCGACACACGTGCGACATTGTACCTTTGAAAATGACTACCACCTAAACGATAATAAGTACCAAGTAAACGAAAATAAATACCACATAAAAATGAAATGAACTACCACATTTACAGACATATACGAAATAAATACAAGGTATACGAAACAATACCCAAGTAGTGCCACACCTGGCGTAGGAAGGGTGCTACGATTTCAGTGTCAGCCTGCAGCTTGAAGGCGGACACACGTGCGACTTGCATCTTTAGAAAGGAGTTGACTGTGGAACTCTTGCCCACTCCACTCTTGCCCAGCAGCAGCACCGTGAGCTGTCTCTTGCCGGCATCCATCAGCTCCTCAATCAGCTGGAACACCTCGTCCTTCTCCTGTGAGGGGGAGGGGGAACAGGTCAGGCTGTGTGTGTGTGGTGTGTGTTTGGGGGGGGGGGGGGGGGGGGGGAAGTGCGTGTGTTGTGTTTGAATGTGAGCTGCCTCTTGCCGGCATCCATCAGCTACTCAATTAACTGGAGCACCTCGTCCTTCTCTTGTGGTGATCAGGGGTAAACACTTAGCTACTTGCTCGCTAGGGCGTACATTTGAATGCTAGGGCGTACATCTGAAGGCTAGGGCGTACATCTGAAGGCTAGGGCGTACATGCGTGGACAACACAGCTGTGTGTTGAAGGGGAACAGCAAAGTGGTGTGTATGTGTGTGGGCAGAGCGTGGGAGGTGGGAGATTGGTGGATGGCAGTGGGGGGGAGTGAGGGGGGGGGGGAGTGCGTGTGTGTGTTTGAATGTGAGCTGCCTCTTGCCGGCATCCATCAGCTACTCAATTAACTGGAGCACCTCGTCCTTCTCTTGTGGTGATCAGGGGTAAACACTTAGCTACTTGCTCGCTAGGGCGTACATTTGAATGCTAGGGCGTACATCTGAATGCTAGGGCGTACATCTGAAGGCTAGCGTACATGCGTGACAACACAGCTGTGGTGTTGAAGGGAACAGGCAAAGTGTGTGTATGTGTGTGGAGAGCGTGGAGGTGGGAGATGGTGGATGGCAGTGGGGGGGGTGAGTGAGTGTGTGGACTGCCGCATGCTTGTATCCATCAGCTCCTCACCTACGCTTTACTACCACACACACACCACACATAAGACACCTCACCTACGCTTTACTACCACACACACACACAGACACCTCACCTACGCTTTACTACCCTCCCACACACACACACACACACACACACACACACAAACACACACTCCTCCCCCTGTACTACCCCCTCCCCTCCAACAAGAACATACGGTAGCTGTCCCAATCCCAGTCCAGGGCTGAGCCTCTTCTCCTCACCCACCCCACCCCCCCACACACACAAACACAGACACCTCAGCTCCCCTTACTACCCACCACACCACGCCACACACACCCTGTACCACACCCTCCCCGCCCCTCCAACAAGAACATACCGATAGCTGTCCCAATCCAGTCCAGGGTTGAGACTCTTCCTTTTCTTCCTCTTCCTCATCTTCTTCCTCTTCCCCCCCCCCACACACACCCAACACCCAAACATCCACACCTCACCTTTACACACCCAAAAACATCCACACCTCACCTTTACTACCCCCAACACCACACCACACACCCCTGTAACCACCCCTACCTGCCCTCCTCTCCAACAAGAACATACCGGGTAACTGTCCCAATCCAGTCCAGGGCTGAGCCTCTTCGCCTTCTCCTCTCACACACACACACACACACACACACACACACACACACACACACAAACACACACACAAACATACACACACACACACACACAAACACAGGCACCTCACCTCCCCATCACAACCCCCCACACCACACCAAACCACACACCCATGTAGCCCTCCATTCCCCTCCAACAAGAACATACCGGTAGCTGTCCCAGTCCAGTCCAGGGCTGGGCCTCTTCTTCTTCCTCCTCCTCCTCCTCTTGCTCCTCTTCCACTTCCTCCTCCTCTTCCTCCTCCTCGTCATCTACATCCTCAACTACCTCCTCCTCTGCAGTTTGAAAAGACACAGGCAGTGCTAAGTTATGTTATGTCATGTCATGTCATGTCATGTCATGTCATGTCATGTCATGTCATGTCATGTCATGTCATGTCATGTCATGTCATGTCATGTCATGTCATGTCATGTCATGTCATGTCATGTCATGTCATGTCATGTCATGTCATGTCATGTCATGTCATGTCATGTCATGTCATGTCATGTCATGTCATGTTATGTTATGTTATGTTATGTTATGTTATGTTATGTTATGTTATGTTATGTTATGTTATGTTATGTTATGTTATGTTATGTTATGTTATGATATGTTATGTTATGGTAACTACCACCTCCTCTGCAGGATGAAAAGTCACCGAGAGAGTGATGATATGGCTGTGATGAGGCGTAATATTTATTAAGGTATTTTTTCATTTATTAAGTATTTATTTATTTATTTATTTATTATTTATTATTTATTTATTAGGTATTTATTATTTATTTAGGTATATATTTATTTAGGTATTTATATTTATTTATTTAGGTATTTATTATTTAGGTATTTATTTATTTAGGTATTTATTTAATTATTTTGGTATTTATTTATTTAGGCATTTATTTATTTAGGTAGGTATTTATTTATTTCGATGTGGTTGGCCCCAGTACAAGCGAACAGGCTGGCCCCCTCAAACCTCAAGCCTAGTCCCATAAGGCGTAATATGTATTCATTTATTTATTTTAACTGTGGTTGGCCCCCTCAACCTAAAACTCGTAATAAGGCGCAATATGTAAGTATGTAGTATGTATGTAATGTATGTATGTATGTATGTATGTATGTATGTAATGTATGTATGTATGTATGTATGTATGTGTGTATGTATGTATGTATGTACGTATATATTTTGCTGTGGTTGGCCCCAGTGCCCCCTCAACCTCAAGCCTCGTAATCAGACATTATATTAATGTATCTATTTCTTTGTCTATTTATTTAATTATGTTAGTATTCAATCAATTATCTGTCTAATACTATTTAGTTGCATCGGATATACATATGTAGGGGTCGGCAATATGATATCATATGACATCATGTCATCATATTATATCATATGATGCCGGCAGTGTGACTAGGTAACTTTGGCCTGGGGCACCACATCATTTGATATAAAATCATATGAGTTTTGTATGATATCATATGACATCATACTCGTCTTTGGTCAACATCATATGATTTGCCGTTCCCTATACATGTGCAGTGTTTTTGGCGGAGCCCCCCCTTCTGGGGGGCGGGAGCCCCCAGTGTTACTTCTTTGTCCGTTCTTCCGTCTGACCGTGATGAAGCCCGACACGTCAGCCAACGATCTCGTAACTAACTCGCTTCCGTTGCCACCTGTTGCTCCCTCGCGATCACTCTCTGCCAATTTTTAGCGTCGCAGGCGACGCTGCATCGAACTTGTTTATTTTGGTGCCGACCCAGGGCCAACAAATCACCGACCTGAGGGTCACACACTCGCGGCGACCAAGGGCCCATTTCGCCCGAATTTTGCACACCTGAGGGCTGCACGGGGTGGCGACCGCGCGCCACTATGTGCGACCGGTCGCACAAATAAAAAACACTGAACATATGATAAAATTGCAAAGTGGGGTAAATCATTACTAAGTGGGATAAAGCAGTACAAAAACACTCCCCACCAACCCCATCCCGGCTTGTGACGTTTAGTTGCATCTGATATACATATGAATAAAAAATGCAAAGTGGGGTAAATCATTACAAAGTGGGATGTGTGTGTGAGATGCACTGGCCATGGTTGAGTGTGTGGTGCTCTGGGTGCTGTGGGTGGGAGGTGTGGTGCGGTGTGGTGCTGCTGTGGCCATGGTTGAAGAGTGTGGTGCTCTGGGTGGGAGGTTGTGGTGGGTGTGGTTTCTGTGGGCCATGGTTGAGAGTGTGGTGCTCTGGGTGCTGTGGGTGGGAGGTGTGGTGGGTGTGGTGCTGTGCCCATGGTTGAGAGTGTGGTGCTCTGGGTGCTGTGGGTGGGAGGTGTGGTGGGTGTGGTGCTGTGCCCATGGTTGAGAGTGTGGTGCTCTGGTGCTGTGGGTGGGAGGTTGTGGTGGGATGTGGTGCTGTGCCATGGTTGAGTGTGTGGTGCTGTGGGTGTGATGGCGTGGCCATGGTTGAGTGTGTGGTGCTGTGGGTGTGATGGCGTGGCCATGGTTGAGTGTGTGGTGCTGTGGGTGTGATGGCGTGGCCATGGTTGAGTGTGTGGTGCTGTGGGTTTAAGGTGTGGTGGCCATGGTTGAGTGTGTGGTGGCGTGGCCATGGTTGAGTGTGAGGTGCTGTGGGTGTGGTGGCGTGGCCATGGTTGAGTGTGTGGTGCTGTGGGTGTGGTGGCGTGGCCATGGTTGAGTGTGTGGTGCTGTGGGTGTGGTGGCGTGTAGGTCGTAATGCAGTGGCAATGGTTTGATGTGTTGTTCTGTGGGTGTGCTGTGAGGTGCTTTGGGTGAGCAACATAGTGCTGTAAAGCAGTACAAAACACTCCCCACACAAACCCCCATGCACTGGATTGTCAAGAGGTGGTTGGATACCCCCCCCCCCCCCCCCCCCCCCCCCGCACACACAACACACCACCCTACACATACACACGCCACACACCACACCACCAATACACACACACACCACCCTACACACACACGCACCACCACCCTACCACACACACACACACACACATACACACATACACACGCCACACACACATTACCCTACACACAAACCACCACCCTACACACACCACACACACACCTCACACACCACCCTACACACACACACACAGTGTCACACCGCACACACACATACACGCACCCATACACAAACCATACACACACAACGACACACGCACACACTACATACACACACCCTACACACCTACACACATACATACACACAAACACTCACACACCCCCATACACACCAACACACCCATACCAAACACACCCTATGCACACACACCCAAACACACACACCACAACCACCCAACAGGCCCCCTTGACTTCATCTCACTCCATCCAATAAACCAGGAGGACAATGCAACTGTCAATTTTCAGCTACAAAATTCAGCTACTTTTGGCTTCATCTAACTGCAGCCAACAAGCCACTACGACAAAGTACGCGCCAGTAAAGAGCTCTTCACACCAAGCCCAATGCACAAGACTGACAATAGGTGGTCAAATGCCCCCCCCCCACCCCACCCCACCCCCACCCCACCCCACCCCACCCCCCACCCCCATAAACACACACACACACACCACCCCTAAACACACCAGCCCAATGCACTAGACTGACAATAGGTGGGTCGAATGCCCACCCCCACACCCCCCCACCCCATAAAACACACACACCACCACCCTAAACACACCAAGCCCAATGCACTAGACTGACAAAAGGTGGTCGAATGCCCCCCACCCCACCCCCACCCCCACCCACCCACCCACCCCATAAACACACACACACACCACCACCCTAAACACACCAAGCCCAATGCACTAGACTGACAATAGGTGGTCGAATGCCCCCCCCACCCCACCCCCACCCCCCTCCCCCCCACCCCACCCATAAACACACACACACCACCACCCTAAACACACCAAGCCCCAATGCACTAGACTGACAATAGGTGGTCGAATGCCCCCCCCACCCCACCCACACACACACCCCACCCCACCACCACCCCATACACACACACAACCACCCTAAACACACCGAGCCCCATGCACTAAACTGTCAAAAGGTGGTTGGATGCCCCCCCCCCCCCACCACCCACCACCACCACACACACACACACACACAAAAACCCTACGCAAACCAACTTTCCCAGCACTAGACTGTTAAATAGTGGTTGGATGCCCACCACCACCACCACCACCACCACACCACACACACACACACAACACCACACAAACACACACACACACAAAACCCTACGCAAACCAACTCCCAGGCACTAGACTGTAAATAGGTGGTTGGATGCCCACCACCACCACCACCACCACCACACACACACACACACACAAACACCACACAACACAAACACACAAAAACCCTACGCAAACCAAACTCCCAGGCACTAGACTGTAAATAGGGGTTGGATGCCCACCACCACCACCACCACCACCACACACACACACACACACACACACACACACACAAACACCACACATACACACACACACAAAAACCCTACGCAAACCAACTCCCAGGCACTAGACTGTAAATAGGTGGTTGGATGCCCACCACCACCACCACACCACCACACACACACACACAACAACACACAACACACACACAAAAACCCTACGCAAACCAACTCCCAGGCACTAGACTGTAAATAGGTGGTTGGATGCCCACCACCACCACCACCACCACCACACACACACACACACACACAAAACACCACACAAACACACACACACACACACAAAAACCCTACGCAAACCAACTCCCAGGCACTGGACTGTAAATAGGTGGTTGGATGCCCACCACCACCACCACCACACACACACACAAACACTCACACAAAAACCCTACGCAAACCAACTCCCAGGCACTAGACTGTAAATAGGTGGTTGGATGCCCACCACCACCACCACCACCACCACACACACACACACACACACACAAACACCACACAAACACACACACACACACACACACACACACAAACACACACACACAAAAACCCTACGCAAACCAACTCCCAGGCACTAGACTGTAAATAGGTGGTTGGATGCCCACCACCACCACCACCACACACACACACAAACACTCACACAAAAACCCTACGCAAACCAACTCCCAGGCACTAGACTGTAAATAGGTGGTTGGATGCCCACCACCACCCCCACCACCACCACACACACACACACACAAACGAACACCACACAAACACACACACACAAAAACCCTACGCAAACCCAACTCCCAGGCACAAGACTGTAAATAGGTGGTTGGATGCCCACCACCACCACCACCACCACCACACACACACACACACACACAAACACCACACAAACACACACACACACACACACACAAAAACCCTTCGCAAACCAACTCCCAGGCACTAGGACTGTAAATAGGTGGTTGGATGCCCCCCCCCCCCACCCACACCCACACACACACACAACACACCACCACCACACACTCGCCACCAACCTGAACACACCAACCCACATGCACTGGATTGCCAATAGATGGTTGGATTCCCCCCACCCACCTACACACACACACACCACCACCCTTCACACACACACACACACACACACTCATACACAACACACACACACCACACACACACACCACACCACCACCACCCTACAGGCACCAACCCACATGCACTAGACTGTAAATAGGTGGTTGGATGCCCCCCCCCCCCCCCCCGCCCGCCACACACACACACCACACAAACACATACACTACCACCATTCACACACACCGAACATACACTCACCACCATACACACAAACACCACACATGCACATACACCACTACCCTAAACACACCAACCCCCATGCACTAGACTGTCAAAAGGTGGTTGGATGAACACACACACATACACACACACTCACACCGCACACCACCACCGCCAGCTACAAAATTCAGCTACAAGAAGGCACATCATCCAAGACAAGCCAGCCCCATCTGCACCATGTACTTATCATTAACACGAGAAGCTGCATGGAAGGTGCTTAGCATCAGGATGATGTAACCATCATCACATATTCAGCAACAAGAAGGCACATCGTCCAAGGCCAGCCAGCATGGTCAATCGGCATCATCCCCTCAGCACTCCTTCTCACAAGAGACTGCGTATTACATGCATCGCTGCTGCTCTGTACTTGGGTGCATATTCTGTTGACGAAGATGAAATACCCCATCAGCTGGATCATCCATCGACTTTCGCGCAGCCCCAAACACATCATCACCCAGGTGGCACAACACAATAAAACGAGGGAGAAGATCCTTCATGCGCATGCTTTTAATCGCGATGCGAAAGAACTGACTCGGTGGCTAAGTTGCAAGAGTGTCATCAGCCGGGGGCAATGAGCCCGACCCAAACTGAGCATCAGCGCTTAGCTGGCGGGATCCTCGCGCATCGTCGTCTGCACCATCGAATGCTGGTCGAGAGCTATCCAAATGAGTAGCGATCCAAATCGATAGCTGAGAATAATGAAAAGCTTGCCCACAGCCGCCCCCTCCGCACCTCCGTCCTCCTCTCCCTCTTCAGTCTCGTATTCATCTTCATAATCCTCCTCTTCCTCCTCGGAAGCGGTGTCGGGCTTCGGGGGCATGCTCACCAATTACTAGCAAGAGGGTGCGGGATACCCTAATGAGACAGAAGCGCGAACGATCGGTGAACAATTGGTGAGCATGAATTGGTGTCGCAGGAGGGCGAAGACGCAAAGAATTGGAAAGGACCAGAATGCAACTATGGCTCACATATCTTCATCATCTGTAATCCTTCTGCGCTGCGGGCCCACGCAGACCTTGGTTTCGGGAACTTGATTTCGGGGCGGAGTCGTGGAGCCTCCAGTCTTCATTTCTTTTCAGAGACCTGTTACCGAATGCAAAATAGGGGGGGGGGGGGGGGGGGGGGCTTTTACATTGAGGGCGGTAAGAAACTGCTCCTGGCAATTGCCCCCTGGACAGATAAGCTCCCATAAAGTCAGGGATTTTGAAGAAACTATCACTACCGTATGCTTCCCGGTACCTAAAACAAGTTATGAGCATACAGATGGATGATTCGACAGACTGCTGAACCAAAAATTGAAAATTCGTACGCCTTGCCAAAGGCGTGACATTGAGGGAACCCTCCCGTTTGCATACATGTGTACATACTGGAGAATAGCTACCATGTTGGGTTTATTTGGTTTCGCAGACCCTCTGCGCCTGAGATTGGACTACCGCGCTATAGCACGGAGGGAAGTTCTCTACCTCTTCCAAGGCGGCATTATTTTTAACCTGGCCAGGACTCGAACATCAGACCCGTCTGATCGAGTGATCGTTCACTGGGTAACACTACAACTGATCAACCAATGTGTATCAAGTCCAAGTCCATCAGCGCTTAGCCATCAATGTATACAGTGCGTCCATTCCACCCAGAAGTTATGAGAACGAATGGTGGGGCGTGGTACTAAGGGAGCCCTGTCTTACGGCGGTAGGGAACGGGCTGCTACTGTACCTGGACAGCGACCGCGAAGACTTCAGCGCACTTGAAAGATCCGAACCAGGCACCAACGTCGTTCAAGGAGCTCTACCATTGCGCCAAGGTGTACAGGGATTTTGTTGGTGGTGGTGGTGGTGGTGGTGGTGGTGATGTTGTTGTTGTTGTTGTTGTTGTTGGTGGTGGTGGTGGTGGTGGTGGTGGTGTGGTGGGGTGGTGGTGGTGGTGGTCTTGTTGTTGTTGGTGTTGTTGTTGGTGGTGGTGGTGGTGGTGGTGGTGGTGGTGTTGTTATTGTTGGTGGTGGTGGTGGTGGTGGTGGTGGTGGTGGTGTGTGTTGTTGTGGTGTTGTTGTTGGTGTTGTGTGTTGGTGGTGTGTTGTTGGTGGTGGTTTGGTGGTGGTGTTGTGTTGTGTGTTGTGTTGTTGTTGGTGTTGTTTGGTGTTGGTGTTGGTGTTGGTGTTGTGTTGGTGTGTTGGTGTTGTTGGTGTTGGTGTTGTTGTGGTGTTGGTGTTGGGTTTGGTGTTGTGTTGGTTTGGTGTTGGTTTGTGGTGTTTGTTGGTGTTTGGTTGTTGGTGTTGGTGTTGTATTGTGGTGTTGGTGGTGTTGGTGTGGTGGTCGTGGTGGTGTTGGTGGTACAGTCCAGGGGTAGGCCAAATAGGCTCAAGGTACTTGCCCAACCGTCCCCCGCCCCCCACCCGCCCCCCCCCGCCCCCCCCGCCCCCCTGACACTGTGACAGGGGGGGGCTAAAAGTCGTAAACGAAAAGGCACTGATGAGCTTAACCCCAACAATCATTTGGCTGTACTGCGCAACTTCGGTGAGATTTTGGAGGGTTGGTTACGCCCAAGAAACCGGTTGTGTATACAATTACAGATTTTTGAAACAAGCTGCGTCTTCGAGAAAAAAACAGATTTTTGGGTCCCCCTTAACAACCCTGGAGGTGGCTGAACCGAAGCCCCGTCTTAAGGCGGTAGGGAACGGGCTGCTACTTTACCTGGACAAAGCTACCATGGCGGTTGAACCGTGTGTGTATGTTACAGTCCAGGGGCAGGCCAAATCGGCTAAAGGGACTTGCCCAAACGTGAAAGGAAGGGCTTAATGAGAAATAACATTGATGAACTGAACTGAACTGAACTGAAGAATTGAAATTGTTACATCCGTGTAAAACATTCACTCACAGGACGTGACGTTAAAGACACCACTATGTAAGCCGGAGCTAGCTATAGTCACCGTAGCCCAACCTAAAATTGAAATTGAAATTGTTACATCCGTGTAAAACATTCACTCACAGGACGTGACGTTAAAGACACCATATTATAGTGTAAGCCGGAGCTAGGTGTAGTCACCGTAGCCCAACCTAAAATTGAAATTGAAATTGTTACATCCGTGTAAAACATTCACTCACAGGATGTGAAGTTAAAGACACCATATTATAGTGTAAGCCGGAGCTAGGTATAGTCACCGAAGCCCAACCTAAAATTGAAATTGAAATTGTTACATCCGTGTAAAACATTCACTCACAGGACGTGACGTTAAAGACACCATATTATAGTGTAAGCCGGAGCTACGGTGACTATAGCTAGCCCCGGCTTACGCTATGGTGTCCTTAACTTCACGTCCTGTGAGTAACGGTTCTACACGGATGTAACAATTTCAATTTCAATTTCAATTGTAAGCCGGAGCTAGGTATAGTCACCGAAGCCCAAACAATCCTTTTAACGACGTGGGCCCTGAGTTCGTGATACAATGATAATTTAATTCTACAATATATGCCTTATCGGCCATGCTCCAGCTCACTCATAATGATAACGCCTGGTGGGTCGTGGTGTTAAGGGAGCCCGTCGTACGCAGGTGGGGAGCGGTCTCCTACCTCAACTGGACAAGCTACCATCGCGGTTGACAATGACCCGCAACGCCAAGAGCGACCGAAGGGGGAGTTGAACTCCCGACTCTTCGACCTCAAGTGATATGGTCTACCACTAGACCATTGTATATCACTGAAAGGGGCTAGCTCACTCATATCTTCTACTATCAATATGATTAGGGATAGGCAATATGATATCTTATGATATCATGTCATCATACGATATCATATGATATCATATGATGCCGGCGGTCTGACTAGGTAACTTTGGCCTGGGCCATCATATCATATGATACTAAATCATATGATTTTTGTATGATATCATACTCGTCTTTGGTCAACATCATATGATTTGCCGTTCCCTAAATATGATTCCTTGGAAGACGTCCCAGCCTCTTTCAGCCCCCCTCCTCTCAGACGTGCATGTGCCAGCCTGGCATCCTTCTCAAGGTGGGCATGTGACTTGGAACTGGTCTTGGAGCTGGGGTCAGAGTGACGAGTTGTGTGGAGGAGAGATGACTTCGCAGCACCACCATCAACATCAGCACCACCAGCAGCACTGCCACCAGAATCAGTATCAGGGCCGTCACCAGCACCGCCACCAGCATCAGCACCACCACCAGCATCAGCACCAGTACCGCCACTAGCATCAGCATCAGCAGCACCACCAGCATCAGCACCAGTACCGCCACTAGCATCAGCATCAGCACCAGCACCAGCATCAGCACCAGTACCACCACTAGCATCAGCATCAGCTCCACCACCAGCATCAGCACCAGTACCCCCACTAGCATCAGCATCAGCACCAGTACCAGCACCAGCATTCACACCCCTGAGGTAAGTCCTGGGTAGCCGATGTCCACTGGCACCAGTACCGCCACTAACACCAGTACCAGCATCAGCACGCACACCAGTATCGGCACCAGCACCAGCACTAGCACCAGCACCAGCACCAGCATCGGCACCGCCACCAGCACCAGCAGTCACATCCCTGAGGAAGTTCCTGGGTAGCCGAGGTTCACTAGCAACAGTACCGCCACTAACACCAGTACCAGTATCAGCACGCACACCAGCATCGGCACCAGCACCAGCATTCATATCCCTAAGGAAGTTCCTGGGTAGCCGAGGTTCACTACCACTCTGGAGCTGTCGTCGACGTCTAACTGGGAACCCCACCCCAGGGGGAAATGGTGGCCGGAGAGGGGGCTTGGGGGGCTCGGGGGGCTTGGCAGAGCAGGGGCGGGGGAGGGTTGAAAGGGAGGAATGGCGGGGAGGGAGGGAAGGAGGAGGGGGGGAGGGGGAGAGGGAGGAGGGGGGGCAGGGGGTGGGTGGGGGCGGGAATTTTGGTGCAGGGATGATGACTTCCGGGGGAAGGGGGGTGCCAAGGGGGGAGAGGGCGCAGGGGGCCGGGTTGGGGGGGAGGGGAGAGGGGGGAGGGGGGGCAGGGGGGGGGAGGGGGCAACTCTGCAAAGGGGAAGAAGAAAGAGGAGCAGCCAGGTTAGAGAGCGAGTTTGGAGCTTGGAGATGCCTAGAAGCTGCTATGGAGATGCCTAGAAGCTGTGATAGAGATGCCTAGAAGATGCTATGGAGATGTCTAGAAGCTACTTTGGAGTTGCCTATAAGCTGCTATGAGTGTCTAGAAGCTGCTATGGAGATGCCTAGAAGCTGCTATGAGCGTCTATAAGCTGCTATGGAGCTGCCTATAAGCTGCTATGAGTGTCTAGAAGCTGCTATGGAGATGCCTAGAAGCTGCTATGGAGTTGCCTATAAGCTGCTGTTAGTGTCTAGAAGCTGCTATGGAGCTGCCTATAAGCTGCTATGAGTGTCTAGAAGCTGCCATGGAGTTGCCTAGAAGCTGCTATGAAGTTGTCTAGAAGCTGCTATGGAGTTGCCTAGAAGATGCTATGGAGTTGCCTAGAAGCTGCTATGAGTGTCTACACATGGACGGAAACATACATTTGAATACGTACGACAATAAAAGGTGAGCAGTGCAATGTCACCAATGTGAGCCTTACAAAGATTGCAACATATGGGGGTGCAACCAGGGTACTACACTTTTCCATATTGGGTTACGCGACAATTTGAATAGGCACAACAATAAAAGGTGAGGAGTGTAACGTGAGCCCTACAAAGATTGTAACATATGGGGGTGCATTCCAGGGTACCACACTTTGCCATACTGGGTTACGTGAAAATTTGAATAGGTACAACAATACAAGGTGAGCAGTGCAATGCCAGCCCTACAAAGACTGTAACATATGGGCTGTAATCCAGGGTACTACACTTTGCCATGTTGGGTTATGCAAAAATATTACCCCAATCCAGGGAGCAGTGCAACATGAGCCCTATCCTGTCCCCCCCCCCCCCCCCCCCCCCTCCCCCCACCACACACAAACCCCTCGCCCCAGCCCCAATCCCGCCTTATCCCCCATCCCGCCCAATCCCCAAACCCTATACCCCCCCCACCCCCCTCATTCCATCCCACCCCCTCGCCCAATCCCAAATCCCGCCCAATCCCCAAACCTATAAACCCCCCTCACCCTTCCCCCCACCCACCTCAAACCCCCCGATCCCCCACCCGCCTCGAAGACTGAAACATATGGGGGAGCATTCCAGGGCACTACACTTTTCCATGTTGGGTTACGCAAAAAATGAAGATGAGGGCATGGTACTACTTCTTGCCAAATTGGTCAGCGCTGAAAGCGCACAAACGTCAAATTGGTCAGAGACGTTCAATTTTTCATTTTTTTCATTTTGTTTAGGTCAACCAGATGTAACATAGATCAAGCGGATGTAACATAGATCAAGCGGATGTAACATAGATCAAGCGGATGTAACATAGATCAACCAGATGTAACATAGATCAAGTGGATGTAACATAGATCAAGCGGATGTAACATAGATCAAGCGGATGTAACATGGATCAAGCGGATGTAACAAAGATCAAGCGGGTGTAACATATATCAACCGGATGTAACATAGATCAAGCGGATGTAACATAGATCAACCAGATGTAACATAGATCAAGTGGATGTAACATAGATCAAGCGGATGTAACATAGATCAAGCGGATGTAACATAGATCAAGCGGATGTAACATGGATCAAGCGGATGTAACAAAGATCAAGCGGGTGTAACATATATCAACCGGATGTAACATAGATCAAGCGGATGTAACATAGATCAACCAGATGTAACATAGATCAAGTGGATGTAACATAGATCAAGCGGATGTAACATAGATCAAGCGGATGTAACATAGATCAAGCGGATGTAACATAGATCAACCAGATGTAACATAGATCAAGTGGATGTAACATAGATCAAGCGGATGTAACATAGATCAAGCGGATGTAACATGGATCAAGCGGATGTAACAAAGATCAAGCGGGTGTAACATAGATCAAGCGGATGTAACATAGATCAAGCGGATGTAACATAGATCAACCAGATGTAACATAGATCAAGTGGATGTAACATAGATCAAGCGGATGTAACATAGATCAAGCGGATGTAACATGGATCAAGCGGATGTAACAAAGATCAAGCGGGTGTAACATAGATCAAGCGGATGTAACATAGATCAAGCGGATGTAACATAGATCAACCAGATGTAACACAGATCAAGTGGATGTAACATAGATCAAGCGGATGTAACATAGATCAAGCGGATGTAACATACATCAACTGGACATAACATAGATCAGCCAGATGTAACATAGATCAACTGGATCTAACATAGATCAACGTGATCTAACATAGATCAACCGGATGTAACATAGATCAATGGTATCTAACATAGATCAGCCGGATCTAACACTGGCCAAAGTAAAAGTTGAACGTACCTGGAGGAGGTGATGAAAGTGAGTAATGATCAAAGTAAAAGTTGGACGTACCTGGATGAGGCGATGAAAGTGACTAATGATCAAAGTAAAAGTTGAACGTACCTGGAGGAGGCGATGAAAGTAACTAATGATCAAAGTAAAAGTTGAACGTACCTGGAGGAGGCGATGAAAGTAACTAATGATCTAAGTAAAAGTTGAACGTACCTGGATGAGGCGATGAAAGTGACTAATGATCAAAGTAAAAGTTGGACGTACCTGGAGGAGGCGATGAAAGTAACTAATGATCAAAGTAAAAGTTGAACGTACCTGGAGGAGGCGATGAAAGTAACTAATGATCAAAGTAAAAGTTGAACGTACCTGGATGAGGCGATGAAAGTGACTAATGATCAAAGTAAAAGTTGAACGTACCTGGAGGAGGCGATGAAAGTAACTAATGATCAAAGTAAAAGTTGAACGTACCTGGAGGAGGCGATGAAAGTAACTAATGATCAAAGTAAAAGTTGAACGTACCTGGAGGAGGCGATGAAAGTGACTAATGATCGAAGTAAAAGTTGAACGTATCTAGAGGAGGCGATGAAAGTAACTAATGATATCGCCTGGTGGGGCATGGTGTTAAGGGAGCCCGTCGTACGCGGGTGGGGAGCGGTCTCCTACCTCAACTGGACAAGCTACCATCACGGTTGACGACGACCTGCGACGATGATACACGCATTATACACGCATGATAGCGCATTACACACACATTACTCGCACGTTATACGCATTACATGTGCACTATACGTACGCGGGTGGGGAGCGGTCTCCTACCTCAACTTGACAAGCTAGCATCACGGTTGACAATGACCTGCAACGCCAAGAGCGACCGAAGGGGGAGTCGAACCCCCGACTCTTCATCCTCAAGCAATCTGGTCTACCACTAGACCAATGAATATCACTGAAAGGGGCTGAGGTGATCAAAGTAACTAATGATCAAAGTAAAAGTTGTACGTACCACTGTTAGTGGTTGGTGGTTTTAGCCGACTATCTTTCTACTTGTAGAAGAGCAAGACAGGAAGCCCTGGACTGCTTAGTGGCACTCTAATTTATTATCCCTTTTTTTTCTTGTGACTTCTCATTTGTTAGCTTCTTACCTCCACTGTAAGTGGTTGAGATCTGGGTCCTGCTCTAGGGGGTCTAATACCTACGCCACCGAAACGGTGGTTGGGGGTTTGGTTTGTTTGTCCTTGACACACCCCTGCTGTAATGTTTGTTTTTGCTTTGTGGGTGCTTTTTCTTTATGTTAAAAGCACTTAGTCTCATACACCCTCGTGGTGTCAAGTAGAATTTAACATGTAATGTAATGTAATGCAATGACTACAGAAATCTGAAATAAAAAACACTGGAACATACCTGGAGGAGGTGAGGGCGGCGCGATCCACCAGTAGTCTGGAGGTGGGCTGGGTGGGGACAACCACCAGTAGGGTGGTGGTGCTGGAGGCTGGGGGGCTGCTGCAGCCAGAAGGGAGGGGGGCTGGGTGGCGGCACTTGCCACCAGTAGTATGGAGGGGGGGGGCTGGGTGGGGGGGCCAACCACCAGTAATAAGGAGGAGGGGGGCTGGGTGGGGGGGCTAGCCACCAGTAGTTAGGAGGGGGGGCTTGGGGGGTGAGGTTACCATGGGGGAGGGGGGCTTGGGGGCTGTATAAACCAGAAGGGAGGGGGACTGGGAGGTGTGAGGAGAGAGTTCCACCCTGTTCAGTGGAAGGGAGGGAGAGAGGGGGTCAGCGTTTGTATTGATATTCTTATATTCATGCGTTTTTATTGATATTTTTATATTCATGCGTTTTTATTGGTATTTTTAGATTTATGTGTTTTTATTGACTATTTGATTGCAAATTACAACCAAAATGAAATGTATAAACCGGAGGGGAGGGGGACTGGGAGGTGTGAGGAGTGAGTGCCACCCTGTTGAGTGGAAGGGAGGGAGAGAGGGGGTGTTGTGTCAGCGTTTTGTTTTCATATTCATGCGTCTCTATTGACATTTTGAGATGCATTCGTTTCTATTGATACTTTGAGATGCATTCATTTTTATTGACATTTTTATTGACATTTTTATTGACATTTTTATTGACATTTTTAGATTCATGTGTTTTTATCCTTGGTTTGTATTGATATTTTTATATCCATGGGTTTTTATTGACGATTTGATTGCAAATTACAACCAAAATTGAATGTATAAACCGGCGGGGAGGGGGGCTGGGAGGTGTAAGGAGAGAGTGCCACCCTGTTGAGTGGAAGGGAGGGAGAGAGTGGGTCAGCGTTTGTATTGTTTATTTTTTAGATTCATGTTTTTTTTTTGTATTTTTTATATTTATGTGTTTTTATTGACTAGTTGATTGCAAATTACAACCAAAATGAAATGTATAAACCGGAGGGGAGGGGGACTGGGAGGTGTGAGGAGAGAGTTCAACCCTGTTGAGTGGAAGGGAGGGAGAGAGGGGGTGTTTTGTCAGCGTTTTTTTATATTCATGCGTTTGTATTGATATTTTTATATTCATGCGTTTGTATTGATATTTTTATATTCATGCGTTTGTATTGATATTTTTATATTCATGCGTTTTATTGATATTTTAATATTCATGCGTTTGATTGATATTTTAATATTTATGCCTTTTTATTGATATTTTAATATTCATGCGTTTTTATTGATATTTTAATATTCATGCGTTTGTATTGATATTTTAATATTCATGCGTTTTTATTGATAATTTTATATTCATGCGTTTGTATTGATATTTTTATATACATGCGTTTGTATTGATAATTTTATATTCATGCGTTTGTATTGATATTTTTATATACATGCGTTTGTATTGATAATTTTATATTCATGCGTTTGTATTGATATTTTTATATTCATGCGTTTGTATTGATATTTTTATTTTCATGCATTTGTGTTGACTTTTTGATTGCATAGTGAAACCTAAATAAAATGAAGAAACCAGAAGGGAGGGGAGCTTGGAGATTGAGGAAGCCTGTTGAGTGGAAGGGAGCGAGCGAGGGAGTGTTGTGCATGGTACGACTTCTTGCCAAATTGGTCAGCGCTTTTAGCGCACATACATCAAATTGGTCAGCGCTCTTTAGTGCAAAAAGCGCAAAAACTGCGCGCTGCGCCCGCAGGGGGTTGAAAAACTGCGCGAAACGCGCAGAGGGGCTCAAAAAGGCAGCGCGGCACCGCGCTGCCTTGCGCGCTTAGTAGTACCCTGGTGTTGTGTCAGCCGTTGTATTGATATTTTGAGATGCAATCGTTTTATTTATATTTTTTATTTATGTGTTTTTATTGGTATTTATATATCCATGCGTTTTTATTGACTATTTGATTGCAAATTACAACCAAAATTAAATGTATAAACCAGAAGGGAGGAGGGGCTGGGAGGGGTGAGGAAGCCTGTTGAGTGGAAGGGAGCGAGAGAAAGGGTGTTGTGTCAGCATGTGTATTGATGTTTGTATATTCATTCATTTGTATTGCTATTTTTATGTTTATGTGTTTTTATTGGTATTTTTATTTTCATGCGTTCAACTAAAAAAAGGTGTAAAATATCCTAAGGATAAGCTCTACTGAAGCAGAATGAGGTACGGGACCTATTTTCCTGCCCCCCCCCCCCCCCCCCCCCCACCCCCACCCCACCCTGTATAATATTGTATATAAATGGTAACTTCAGCCAGTCAGACTTCTGGCATCATATGGTATCATTTTGCCGTTCCCTTTTTATAAGTCCCTCAATAACACCCTAAAACGTTATAATCTTATGTAATTGGGCCAGGTAAAACAGGGGAACATGCGCACCTCAATATGCATTGGCCGTCTGTCCAGCCCCCCAAATCTATTAATGGGGACCAGCCCCCCGGCACCCGGCCAACAATCTCACCAAGGGTATCAAGGCTAACCTCCCCACCCCCCTGCACACCGGGCATGCCAACACCACGGGCATATACTCCTCCATGTGGGAGCAAGCCAACCCCTTCCTCCTCCCTCAGGCTAGTAATTGTTTCTGGCAATCCACCGACATGAAATGGTGGCAAAAAATACAAATCCACAAGGCTCGGTGGGGACGCTTATGGACTAGGAAATTGGCCGTACAGATACAAACGCCCCTATGGTACTAGCACTAGCCCCCCTCTGATGATAACTGCCCTCTTTGTCGCAAAGCACAGGACGGAGCTGGCCATATTCTTGCTGGGTGCAGCCACCCTGTCTTCAAAGGAATGTATATTAACAGACATAATAAGGCGGTCCAACTCATCCAAAAGGCAGTAGCCAAAGGAGCTCTGGGGGCTCTCCCCATGTACATGGATGCAGGCACTTGTGAAGCGTCCTCCGACATTCCACAAGACCCCCAGCCACCCTCAAACCCCCTGATCTTCCCCAAGCCATATGGGATAAATACAGGCCTGATCTCCTCCTCATTGACGACGAATCCAAACCAAGAAAAGCCTACCTAGTTGAACTGGGCTACTGCTCAGACACTAACCACAATCAAATTCCAGGAAAAGAGCGTTCAGCATAAGGAGCTGCAACGTATCCTTCAACAACAAGGATTCCTTGTACACTACCTAGTCTTCACCATAGGTACCACTGGTACCATACCAATCCCAACTATTACCAATCTTTCCACCTTAGGGATCAGTCGCGAACACGTAGACAAACTCATCTCTAAGCTGCACAGAGAATCTACCGCCTCCTGTACCAGCATTCTTGCCACACGTCGCATGAAGGAGTCCCTCCGCCTGGAGGGTGACACTTACTATGTCTGCCATGGTGACTTTCCCCAGCTGCGGCGTACGGGAGGGTCCCCTTAACACCACGCCCCTTCAGGCGTTATCTTTTTTTTTTTTTTATAAAACCCTAAACCCTGAACCTACCCCCCCCCCCCCTCCCCTGCCTTCACTCTTCTTTCCACTTTCCCCCATGAGCAAAGCTTTTTGGCGGAGCCCCCCCTTCTGGGGGCAGGAGCCCCCAGGGTTACCCATTTGTCCGTCCGTCCGACCGTCCAACCGACCGATCAAAAAATTGAAGCCTGACACGTCAGACAACGTTCTCGTAACTAACTCGCTTCCGTTGCCACCTGTTGCTCTTGCCAGAATAATTCAAGCTGCCAATGTGTAGCTTGCAGCAGTGGGCCAGCCTTTGTATAGCGATCGCAACCTGGGACCCCGTTTTGGCCAAACCTTTCTTTACCTCGGGACTTCAATCTCGGCCCAAAGGATATTTAAATTCAACCCTAAATACAAAACCCTAAATACAAAACAAAAGATGAAAGGTTCAATAAAGACCAAAGCCCTTCGTGAAGGGTCGGTATCAGGGTACTTCCAAGCGCGCGCTTTACACTTTGATCGCAACCTGGGACCCCGTTTTGGTGTGAAAGTGGAAAGGGTTTTGGTGTGAAAGGGTTGGAAAGGGTTGGAAAGGGTGGAAAGGGTTTTGGTGTGAAAGTAGGGGGAAAGAAGAGGGACATACAAATAGAAAAGCGTAATTTAAAATAATGATCAATAATGATCGCTTTTTAAAATAGAGAAACACATAATTTAAAATAAAGAAATGCGTAATCTAAATTATATACGTAAAAATAATAGTAATGATGTATCATATGTGCATGTTGCAGTTGGTGGTTGGCTCCAGTGCAAGCAAACGGGCTGGCCCCCTCAGCCTCATGCCTCGTAATAAGGTGTACTATTTATTTATTTATGCATGTTACAGTCCAGGGTACCAAATAGGTTTAAAGGGACTTGCCCAACCTCGAATTACCAGAGCAGAATAATAATATAATATTATTACATGTCCTGGTGTGATAACGATAATTAAAAAACTACACATTACCAGGAGAGGTCAGTATAATATAATATAATATAAATCATATCATATAGTATAATAATAATAATAATAATAATAATAATAATAATATAGGCGGTGATGCCACCACCCAGAAGGGCAAGGGGGGTGGAGATGGTGTGGGTAGGATGGGGAGCAAATGCCAATATCCTCATTAAAATACTAGTAAATACTCCTCCTCCTACTACTACTTATAATAATAGCACTCACATGGAGGTGGAGGCGATGATGCCACCAGCCAGAAGGGCAAGGAAGGTGGAGATGGTGGTGGTGGTGGGGTGGCCAATGGCAATGTACTAGTAGTAATAATAATAATAATACATAAAAAATGTTGATGATGATGATGATGATGATGATGATGGACTCACATGGAGGTGGAGGCGATGATGCTACCAGCCAGAAGGGCAAGGGGGGTGGAGATGGTGGGGGTGGTGGAGGTAGTGGAGGCTTGGCAATGGGGGGGATGGAGATGGAGGAGAGGCGGGGGAGGGGGGGCCGGCAATGTTTACCGCAAAGGACCTCCTGTGGCAGTAACAAGACAGAAGTACAGGGTGGGTGAGGTGGATGAGGGGTGGGGTGGGGTGGGGTGGAGGAGATGGTGGAAGTGTTGGAGGTAGTGGGGTGGGTGGTTATGGAGGAGGGCGAGCCAACAACTTTTACTGCAAAAGGACCTCCTGTGGCAGTAAAAGACAGATGGACAGGGTGGGTAAGGTGGAGGTGGGGTGGGGGAGATGGTGGGTGTGTTGAAGGGTAGTGGGAGGTAGTGGGGCGTGTTTGGAATGGGGGAGGGGGAGCGGGCAACGTTTACTGCAAAGGACCTCTTGTGGCAGTACAAGATAGAAGTACAGGGTGGGTGAGGTGGAGGTGGATTGGGGGGAGATGGTGGTGGGCTTGGAGGTGGGGGCAGTGAGGGGGGACGGTGATGGGGGAGATGGTGATGGGAGAGGGGCAGGGGAGGGGAGATAGCAATGTTTAATGCAAAGGACCTCCTGTGACCGAACAAGGCAGATGTACAGGGTGGGTGAGGTTGAGGTGGGGGGGCTTGGAAATGGGGCAGGGGGGGGGGGGGGGGGGAGGGGGGAGCCGGAAATATTTAATGCAAAGGACCTTCTGTGACAGTTCAAGACAGAAGTACAGGGTGGGTGAGGTGGAGGGGGGTGGACGAGATGGTGACGGTGTTGGAGGTAATGGGGGGCTTGGAGATGGGGGCAGTGGGGGGGGACGGTGATGGGGGAGATGGTGACGGGAGAGGGGCGCGGGGAGGGGAGACAGCAATGTTTACTGCAAAGGACCTCCTGTGACTGTTAAAGACAGATGCACAGGGTGGGTGAGGTGGAGGTGGGGTGGGGGAGATGGTGGGGTGTTGGAGGTGGTGGTGGGCTTGGAAATGGGGCAGGGGGGGTGGGGGGGGGGTGGGTGGGGGGGAGAGCCGGAAATATTTACTGCAAAGGACCTTCTGTGACAGTTCAAGACAGAAGTACAGGGTGGGGAGGTGGAGGTGGGGTGGGCGAGATGGTGGGGGTGTTGGAGTGGTGGGGGGCTTGGAGGTGGGGACAGTGAGTGGGGACGGTGATGGGGAGATGTTGATGGGGGAGATGGTAATGGGGGAGGGGAGCCGGAAATGTGTAATGCAAAGGACTTCCTGCAACCGGGCAAGGCAGATGTACAGGGTGAGGTGGAGGTGGGTGTGGGGGAGATGGTGGGGGTGTTGGAGTGGCGGGGGGCTTGGAGATGGGGCAGGCAGGGGGGGGGGGGGGGGGGGGCGCTGGTAAGGTGGAGGTGGGGTGGAGTGGTGAGGTGGAGGCGGTGGAGGGGAGCCGGAAATGTGAAATGCAAAGGACCCTCCTGCAACCGGACAAAGGCAGATGTACAGGGTGGGTGAGGTGGAGATGGGGGGGGGAGATGGTTGGGGTGTTGGAGGTGGTGGGGGCTTGGAGATGGGGCAGGGGTGGTGTTTGGGGGGGAAGCCGGAAATGTTTATTGCAAAGGACTCCCTGCAACCGGACATGGCAGATAGACAGGGTGGGGGAGGTGGAGGTGGGGTGGGGGAGATGGTGGGGGTGTTGGAGGTAGTGGCGGGCTAGGAGATGGGCAGGGGTGGGTGGGTGGGGGGCGCTGGTATTGTTTACTGCAAAGGACCTCCTGGGGCAGTACAAGACAGATGTACAGGGTGAGGTGGAGGTGGTGGGGGGGGGGGGTGGTGGGGATGTTGAGAGGTTGTGGGGGGCTTGGAGATGGGGGCAGTGGGGGGGGATGTTGATGGGGGAGATGTTGATGGGGGAGATGGTAATGGGGGAGGGGGAGCCGGAACGTTTAATGCAAAGGACTTCCTGCAACAGTACAAGGCAGATGAATAGGGTGGGTGCGGTTGAGGTGGGGTGGGGGAGATGGTGGGGGCTTGGGGATGGGGGCAGTGGGGGGGGACGGTGATGGGGGAGATGGTAATGGGGAGGGGAGCCGGAAATGTTTAATGCAAAGGACTTCCTGCAACCGGACAAGGCAGATGTACAGGGTGGGTGCGGTTGAGGTGGGTGGGGGAGATGGTGGGGGGCTTGGGGATGGGGGCAGTGGGGGGGACGGTGATGGGGGAGATGGTAATGGGGGAGGGGAGCCGAAAATGTTTAATGCAAAGGACTTCCTGCAACAGTGCAAGGCAGATGGACAGGGTGGGTGAGGTTGAGGTGGGGTGGGGGAGATGTGGGGTTGTTGGAGGTAGTGGCGGGCTAGGACATGGGGCAGGGGGGGGGGGGGGGGGGGGCGGGTGGATTGGTAATGTTTACCGCAAAGGACCTTCTGTGGCAGTACAGGACAGATGTACAGGGACGAGAAGGGAGGAAAAGGGGGGAAGGGGAGAGGTGAGGGTGGAGGGGGGGAAAGGAGGAGGGGGAGAAGGGGGGACAGGCAAAAAAACTAATGTGATAGTTCATAGTAACACCACCACCACTACGACCCCACTCCCAGCCCAAACTCACTCGGTGTCATACTTGTCAAAGTACCACACATACTCCCCACAGGTCAGACAAAAACAACCCCACCACTGCCATGACAGCCACCACCACCACACTACTAACCACCGCCATTGTCACCACCGCACACACACCACCACGATCACCAGAAGAAAAACAACCCCAAACTTCACTTTATGTCATACTTGTCAAAGTACCATGGCGTCTTGGCCTTCAGCCCCCCCCTACCCCCCCCCCCACCACCACCACCACAACCACCCCTCCCTACCCACCACACAAACAATAGACAAACAACCACCACCCCACTCCCCCCCCAAAAACTCACTTGATTTCATACTTGTCAAAGTACCATGGCGTTTTTGCCCGCAGCACGAAGAACGACAGGGACTCCTGTTCAAAGGTGTTCTGTAGTAGTTGCAAACCATCAGTGCCCCTAGTCACCTCGAAGTCCATCGCCACCCCGTCGAACTTCCCCTCCAAGACCGTGCTGATGTTGATGAGGGGGGTGAGCCCTGGTTCGATGACAATGAAGGGGTTCATTACTTCCCAGTAGTTGGCGAGCATGTCCCGTGTGTCGGACACGAACTCGACTTGCTTTGATAGTGTTATCAGGTGGTAGTCAAACAGGAGGGTGAACCTGGAGGGGGTTGTGGTGGTGGTACCTACTATGGATTCATACCTACTATGAATTCATACCTTCGAATACAAACAAATGGATACATACTAATACACAGCCCCTTTCAGTGATATACAATGGTCTAGTGGTAGACCAGATTTCTTAAGGAAGAAGGTTTGGCTCCCCCTTAGGTCGCTCTTGGCGTTGCAGGTTGCCGTCAACCGCGATGGTAGCTTGTCCAGTTGAGGTACGAGACCGCTCCCTGCCCGCGTACGACCGGCTCCCTTAACACCACGCCCCACCAGGCGTTATCAGGCGTTATCAGGTGTTACTAGGCGTTACCAGGCGTTACCAGGCGTTATTACAAATACACACGAGTAAGTGACCAGTTATACTAACGTGTAGGACAGCTGCCTTGGTTTAGCCTTGAACAAAGGGGAAGGGGGTGGGACGGGGGGCCTAATGTGGGGGCCATATGTGGGGGCCTAATGTGGGGGCCTACTGTGGAGCCATATGTGGGGCCTACTGTGGGGGGCCTACTGTGGGGGCCTAATGTGGGGGCCTACTGTGGGGGCCTACTGTGGGGGCCTAATGTGGGGACCTACTGTGGGGTTACTGTGGGGGCTTACTGTGGGGGCCTACTGTGGGGGCCCTACTGTGGGGGCCTACTGTGGGGGCCCTACTGTGGACCCTACTGTGGGGGCCTAATGTGGGGCCTACTGTGGAGGCCATATGTGGGGGCCTACTGTGGGGGCCCCATATGTGGGGGCCTAATGTGGGCCTAATGTGGGGGCCTACTGTGGGGGCCTGGTGGAGCTAGACAATGCGGGGGTGCTAGACAATGGTTAGCCAGGTCGGGGGCGAGAACAAACTAATGTAATCATGCTTATATTGATGATAACCTCCCGTACCAACTAATAAAAATAAACACAGACTATAATTAACAATGAGAAATGACCAGTCATACTCAAGTGAGGTAGGATAGCTTTGCCTTGGTAAGACTTGACAAGGGGGGGGGGAAATATGGGACAGGTGCCTGGTGGGGCTAGACAATGCGGGGGTGCTAGATGATGGGGGAGCCAGGTGGGGGCGAAACAAACTAAGCATCATGGCTTATAGTGATGAATACACCTACCCGTACCAACTAACTGTAATGAGGAATGACAGAGGCTACTCACGTGTGGATAGCTGCTTTGGGGAGCCTTGGACAAAGGGGATAGGGGGGAGGGGGGGGGGGGGGGGGGGGTGGGGGGGTGGGGAGGGCGGCGGATAGTGGGGGCAGTAAGATGAACTATACATGCTGTTTATTAAAACTAGTAATAATACCAACACATACCTACTAGCATAATGAGAAATTACTAGGGCTACTGGTGGGGGTAGAGAAGCTAATGCATACTGCTTAATAGTGATGCTATACCTAACCCTCTATCTTACATAAAGGAGAATTACCAGGGCTACTCAGGTGTGGATAGCTGCTTTGGGGGGGCCTTGGAGAAGGGGAATGGGGGCGGAGGGGGGGGCATGGTGGGGGTAAGACAAATTATGCATACTGCTGATTATAGTATGATATACGCGACCGTCTGGTATCTTATTCACGTACTGAGCGTTACAATTATTACAGTGGAGAGTTGCCACTCACGTGTATGACATAGCTGTTTGGAGCTGAAGGAGGGGAAGGGGGGGTCGGGTGGGGCCTGAATGGAGGCTTGGGGAAACAGGGGGTCTGGTGCGGGGGGAGGGGAGCTGTAAGTTGGACTGCAAAGGGACTTTGAAGGAACAGACAGTGTTAGGGTGGGTGAGGTGGGGCTAGGAGATGGAGTGGGGAGGGTGGGGGAGGGGAGCCGGTAGAGTTGTTGCAAAGATCCTGAGGCAGAAAGCAGAAGTATGTAAGGGTGGGGTGGGTGAAGGTGGAGTGGGTGATGGGGCAGGGTGGGGGAGATGGTGGGGGGTGGGGAGGTAGTGGGGGGTGTGATGGGCGGGGTGGGGAGATGGTGGGGTGGGGAGGTACGTGGCGGGGTAGGTGATGGGGCAGGGTGGGGGAGATGGTGGAGGGGGGGGGAGGTAGTGGGGGGTAGGTGATGGGCAGGGGTGGGGGAGATGGTGAGGGTGGGGGAGGTAGTGGCGGGGTAGTGATGGGGCAGGGTGGGGAGATGGTGGGGGGTGGGGAGGTAGTGGCGGGGTAGGGATGGGGCAGGTGGGGAGATGTGGGTGGGAGTGTGGGGAGGTAGTGGCGGGGTAGGTGATGGGGGCAGGGGTGGGGGAGGTATGTGCGGGGTAGGTGATGGGGCAGGGGTGGGGGAGATGGGGGGTTGGGGGGGTAGTGGCGGGGTACGGTGAAGGGGAAAGGGGTGGGGGGGTAGTGGCGGGGGGTAGGTGATGGGGAGGGGGTGGGGGAGATGGTGGGGGGTGGGGGAGGTAGTGGCGGGGTAGATGGGGCCGGGGTGGGGGAGTAGCGGCGGGGGTAGGTGATGGGGCATGGGGTGGGGAGTAGTGCGGGGTAGGTGATGTGGCAGGGGTGGGGGGGTATTGGCGGTAGGTTGATGGTGGCAGGGTGGGAAGATGGTGGGTGTTAGGAGGTAGTGGATGGGGTAGGTGAT
>CM039464.1:61892356-61902081 GCA_022414725.1 Microglena sp. YARC | reverse complement strand
GCCCACCCAAAACCCTCCACCCACTCCCACCCCCCACCACACCCCACCAACCCCACCTGTTTTTGTCCATGACGTCAAAGGTAGAGCGACAAACCAAGTCCATGAGTCGAATAGAAGGTTGTTGTATCCACCATTCCCACCCAACCTCCACCCCTCCCACCCACCAACCACACCCCCACCACACTGTTTGTCCAATGATGTCAAAGGGTAGACGGACAACCATGTCATTGAGGTCAATGCAAGAGAATGTATCCACCATTCCCACCACAACCCTCCACCCCACTCCCACCACCCACCACAACCCCACCCACCTGTTTGTCCAATGATAGTCAAAGGTAGAGCGGACAACCAATCCATGAGGTCAATAGAAGAGGTGATAGCCACGATTCGTTCACCCAAAACCTCCCTCCACCCACCACTCACACCCCCACCCACTTCACTAAGGGTAGAGCGACAACCAAGATCCAGAGGTCATAAGAAGAAGGTGTACTCCACATTCCCATCCCACCCCAACCCTCCACCCCACTCCCACCACCCACCCACCACACGCCCACACCACGCTTGTTCTGTCCATGATTCAAAGGTGAAGCGGACCCAAGTCCATGAGGTCAATAGAAGAGGTGTATCCACCATTCCCACACCAAGACCCTGCCACCCCACCTCCCACCCACCCACCACACCCCCACCCACCTGTTTGTCCAATGATGTCAAGGTAAACCACCATTAGACGGACAACCAAGCCTCCACATGAGTCAATAGAAAGAGGTGGGTGACTCGCAATCACCATCCCACACAACCTCAGGCTACCCCACTCCCACCACCTATCTCAGTCTCACCCCCACGTGCACCTGTTTGTCCATGATCGTAAAGGTAGAACGGAAACACAAGATTCATGAGTCAATAGAAGACGGTGTATCCACCGATCCCACCCCAACCCTCCACCCCCACTTCCCACCCACCCACCAACCCCCCACCCACCTGTTTGTTCACAATAATGTCAATGGTTTAGAGCGGACAACCAAGTCCATGAGCAATAGAAGAGTGTATCCACCCATTGCCACCCAACCCCTCCACCCCACCTCCCACCACCACCACAACCCCACCACCTGGTTGTGTCCAATATTTCAAAGGTTAGAGCGACCATGAGGGTCAATAGAGAGGTGTATCCACCCATTCCCACCCAACCCTCCACCCCACTCCCACCCACCACCAACACCCCACCCATCCTGTGTCCAATGATGTCAAGTAGAGCGGACCCAAAGTCCAGTGAGGTCCAATAGAAGAGTGTCATCCATTCCCACCCAACCTCCCACCCACTCACCAACCCACGCTCACACAGTACCGGCCACCCACCGTGTTTTCCAATGATGTCAAAAGGTAGATGCGTTGACAACCCTAAGTCATGAGGTCCAATAGAAAGAGGTGTATCCCACCAATTCCACCCAAACCTCTCCACCCCACTCCCACCACACCCACACCACACCCCCACCCACCTGTTGTCAATGAGTGATCAAGGTTAGAGGCGGACAACCCAAGTCCTGAGCGGTCAATAGAACGAGGTGGTATCCACCTTCCCACCCTCCACCCCACTCCACCCCACCCACCACACCCCCACCCACCTGTTTGTCCAATGATGTCAAAGGTTAGAGCGGACAACCAAGTCCATGAGGTCAATAGAAGAGGTGTATCCACCATTCCCACCCAACCACCCACCCCACTCCCACCCACCCACCACACCCCCACCCACCTGTTTGTCCAATGATGTCAAAGGTCTTAGAGCGGACAACCAAGTCCATGAGGTCAATAGAAGAGGTGTATCCACCATTCCCACCCAACCCTCCACCCCACTCCCACCCACCACCACACCCCCACCCACCTGTTTGTCCAGATGATGTCAAAGGGTAGAGCGGACAACCAAGTCCATGAGGTCAATAGAAGAGGTGTATCCACATTCCCACCCAACCCTCCACCCCACTCCCACCCACCCACCACACCCCCACCCACCTGTTTGTCCAATGATGTCAAAGGCTGAGCGGACAACCAAGTCCATGAGGTCAATAGAAGAGTGTATCCACCATTCCCACCCAACCCCTCCACCCCACTCCCACCCACCCACCACACCCCCACCCACCTGTTTGTCCAATAATGTCAAAGGTAGAGCGGACAACCAAGTCCATGAGGTCAATAGAAGAGGTGTATCCACCATTCCCACCCAACCCTCCACCCCACTCCCACCCACCCACCACACCCCCACCCACCTGGTTTTGTCCAAAGTTAGAGCCGGACAGACCAAAGTCAATGATGTGTCAATAGAAGAGGTGTATCCACCATTCCCCACCCAACCTCACCCCACTCCCACCCACCCACCCACACCCCACAAAGGCTTAGAGCGGACAAAACCAAGTCCATGAGGTCAATAGAAGAGGTGTATCCACCATTCCCACCCAACCCTCCACCCCACTCCCACCCACCCCACCACACCCCCACCCACCTGTTTGTCCAATGATGTCAAAGGTAGAGCGGACAACCCAAGTCCATGAGGTCATAGAAGAGGTGTATCCACCATTCCCACCCAACCCTCCACCCCACTCCCACCCACCCACACACCCCCACCCACCTGTTTGTCCAATGATGTCAAAGTTTAGAGCGGAAACCAAGTCGCATGAGGTCAATAGAAAGAGGTGTATCCACCAATTCCCACCCAACCCTCCACCCCACTCCCACCCACCCACCACACCCCCCACCCCACCTGTTTGTCCAATGATGTCAAAGGTAGAGCGGAAACCAAGTCCATGAGGTCAAATAGAAGAGGTGTATCCACCATTCCCACCCAACCCTCCACCCACTCCACCCACCCAACCCCACACCCCCACCCACCTGTTTGTCCAATGATGTCAAAATTGATTAGAGCGGACAACCAAGTCCATTGAGGTCAATAGAAGAGGTGTATCCACCATCCCACCCAACCCTCCACCCCACTCCCACCCACCCACCACACAACCTGTTTGATCCCCGAATAGAAGCAACCCCTGTTTCCAACCACACCACCACCACACTCCACCAATTGATGTCCAAGTGATGTCAAAGTAGAGCGGACAACCAAGTCCATGAGGTCAATAGAAGAGTATGTCATTGTCCTCAGAGCGGACACCAAGTCCATGAGGTCAATAGAGAGGTGTATCCCATTCCCCCACCACCAACCCCCACCACCTGTTTGTCCAAATGATGTCAAAGGTAGAGCGGGACACCAAGTCCATGAGTCAATAGAAGAGGTGTATCCACCATACGTCCCCACCCACCCACCACCCACCCACTGTTTGTCCAATGATGTCAAGGTAGAGCGGACAACCAAGTCCATGAGGGTCAATAGAAGAGGTGTATCCACCATTCCCACCCAACCCTCCACCCCACTTCCCACCCACCCACCACACCCCCACCCACCTGTTTGTCCAATTGATGTCAAAGGTAGAGCGGACAACCAAGTCCCATGAGGACGGCATAGAAGAGGTGTATCCACCATTCCCACCCAACCCTCCACCCCACTCCCACCACCCACCACACCCCCACCCACCTGTTTGTCCAATGATGTCAAAGGTAGAGCGGACAACCCAAGTCCATGAGGTCAATAGAAGAGGTGTATCCACCATTCCCACCCAACCCTCCACCCCACTCCCACCCACCACACACCCCCACCCACCTGTGTTGTCCAATGATGTCAGGTAGAGCGGACAACCAAGTCCATGAGGTCAATAGAAGAGGTGTATCCACCATTCCCACCCAACCCTCCACCCCACTCCACCCACCCACCCACACCCCCACCCACCTGTTTGTCCAATGATGTCAAAGGCTAGAGCGGACAACCAAGTCCATGAGGTCAATAGAAGAGGTGTATCCACCATTCCCACCCAACCTCCACCCCACTCCCACCCACCCACCACACCCCCACCCACCTGTTTGTCCAATGATGTCAAAGGTAGAGCGGACAACCAAGTCCATGAGGTCAATAGAAGAGGTGTATCCACCATTCCCACCCAACCCTCCACCCCACTCCCCCCACCCACCCACCACACCCCCACCCACCTGTTTGTCCAATGATGTCAAAGTTAGAGCGGACAACCAAGTCCATGAGGTCAATAGAAGAGGTGTATCCACCATTCCCACCCAAACCCTCCACCCCACTCCCACCCCACCCACCACACCCCCACCCACCTGTTTGTCCAATTGATGTCAAAGGTAGAGCGGACAACCAAGTCCATGAGGTCAATAGAAGAGGTGTATCCACCATTCCCACCCAACCCTCCACCCCACTCCCACCCACCCACCACACCCCCACCCACCTGTTTGTCCAATGATGTCAAAGGTAGAGCGGACAACCAAGTCCATGAGGTCAATAGAAGAGGTGTATCCACCATTCCCACCCAACCCTCCACCCCACTCCCACCCACCCACCACACCCCCACCCACCTGTTTGTCCAATGATGTCAAAGGTAGAGCGGACAACCAAGTCCATTGAGGTCAATAGAAGAGGTGTATCCACCATTCCCACCCAACCCTCCACCCCACTCCCACCCACCCACCACACCCCCACCCACCTGTTTGTTCCAATGATGTCAAAGGTAGAGCGGACAACCAAGTCCATGAGGTCAATAGAAGAGGTGTATTCCACCATTCCCCACCCAACCCTCCAACCCCACTCCCACCCACCCACCACACCCCCACCCACCTGTTTGTCCAATGATGTCAAAGGTAGAGCGGACAAACCAAGTCCATGAGGTCAATAGAAGAGGTGTATCCACCATTCCCACCCAACCCTCCACCCCACTCCCACCCACCCACCACACCCCCACCCACCTGTTTGTCCAATGATGTCAAAGGTAGAGCTGGGACAACCAAGTCCATGAGGTCAATAGAAGAGGTGTATCCACCATTCCCACCCAACCCTCCACCCCACTCCCACCCACCCACCACACCCCCACCCACCTGTTTGTCCAATGATGTCAAAGGTAGAGCGGACAACCAAGTCCATGAGGTCAATAGAAGAGGTGTATCACCATTCCCACCCAACCCTCCACCCACTCCCACCCCACCCACCACACCCCCACCCACCTGTTTGTCCAATGATGTCAAAGGTAGAGCGGACAACCAAGTCCATGAGGTCAATAGAAGAGGTGTATCCACCATTCCACCATTCCCACCCACCCTCCACCCCACTCCACCACCCACACCACACCCCCACCCACCTGTTTGTCCAATGATGTCAAAGGTAGAGCGGACAACCAAGTCCATGAGGTCAATAGAAGAGGTGTATCCACCATTCCCACCCAACCCTCCACCCCCACTCCCACCCACCACCACACCCCCACCCACCTGTTTGTCCAATGATGTCAAAGGTAGAGCGGACAACCAAGTCCATGAGGTCAATAGAAGAGGTGTATTATCCAACCATCCACCCAACCCTTCCAACCCCACTCCCACCCACCCCACCCACCTGTTGTCCATGAGGTCAAGGTATAGAGCACACATTGAGGTCAATAGAAGAGGTGTTCCACCCATTCCCACCCACCCACTCCCCCACCACACCCCCACCCACCTGTTTGTCCAATGATGTCAAAGGTAGAGCGGACAACCAAGTCCATGAGGTCAATAGAAGAGGTGTATCCACCATTCCCACCCAACCCTCCACCCCACTCCACCCACCCACCACACCCCCACCCACCTGTTTGTCCAATGATGTCAAAAGGTAGAGCGGACAACCAAGTCCATGAGGTCAATAGAAGAGGTGTATCCACCATTCCCACCCAACCCTCCACCCCACTCCCACCCACCCACCACACCCCCCACCCACCTGTTTGTCCAATGATGTCAAAGGTAGAGCGGACAACCAAGTCCATGAGGTCAATAGAAGAGGTGTATCCACCATTCCCACCCAACCTCCACCCCACTCCCACCCACCCACCACACCCCCACCCACCTGTTTGTCCAATGATGTCAAAAGGTAGAGCGGACAACCAAGTCCATGAGGTCAATAGAAGAGGTGTATCCACCATTCCCACCCAACCCTCCACCCCACTCCCACCCACCCACCACACCACCCACCCCACCTGTTTGTCCAATGATGTCAAAGGTAGAGCGGACAACCAAGTCCATGAGGTCAATAGAAGAGGTGTCCACCATCCACCATTCCACCCAACCCTCCACCCACTCCCACCCACCCACCCACACCCCCACCACCTGTTTGTCCAATGATGTCAAAGGTAGAGCGGACAACCAAGTCCATGAGGTCAATAGAAGAGGTGTATCCACCATTCCCACCCAACCCTCCACCCCACTCCCACCCCACCCACCACACCCCCACCCACCTGTTTGTCCAATGATGTCAAAGGTAGAGCGGACAACCAAGTCCATGAGGTCAATAGAAGAGGTGTATCCACCATTCCCAACCCAACCCACCCCACTCCCACCCACCCACCACACCCACCCCACCTGTTTGTCCAATGATGTCAAAGGTAGAGCGGACAACCAAGTCCATGAGGTCAATAGAAGAGGTGTATCCACCATTCCCACCCAACCCTCCACCCACTCCCACCCACCCACCACACCCCCACCCACCTGTTTGTCCAATGATGTCAAAGGTTTAGAAGCGGACAACCAAGTCCATGAGGTCAATAGAAGAGGTGTATCCACCATTCCCACCCAACCCTCCACCCCACTCCCACCCACCCACCACACCCCCACCCACCTGTTTGTCCAATGATGTCAAAGGTAGAGCGGACAACCAAGTCCATGAGGTCAATAGAAGAGGTGTATCCACCATTCCCACCCAACCCTCCACCCCACTCCCACCCACCCACCACACCCCACCCACCTGTTTGTCCAATGATGTCAAAGGTAGAGCGGACAACCAAGTCCATGAGGTCAATAGAAGAGGTGTATCCACCATTCCCACCCAACCCTCCACCCCACTCCCACCCACCACCACACCCCCACCCACCTGTTTGTCCAATGATGTCAAAGGTAGAGCGGACAACCAAGTCCATGAGGTCAATAGAAGAGGTGTATCCACCATTCCCACCCAACCCTCCACCCCACTCCCACCCACCCACCACACCCCCACCCACCTGTTTGTCCAATGATGTCAAAGGTAGAGCGGACAACCAAGTCCATGAGGTCAATAGAAGAGGTGTATCCACCACCCTTCCCACCCCCAACCTGTTTGTCCCTCCCACCCCACATTCCCCACACCCACCCCACCCCACCCACCCCCACCCACCTGTTTGTCCAATGATGTCAAAGGTAGAGCGGACAACCAAGTCCATGAGGTCAATAGAAGAGGTGTATCTATCCACCCACCCTTCCCCACCCAACCCTCCACCCCACTCCCACCCACCCACCACACCCCCACCCACCTGTTTGTCCAATGATGTCAAAGGTAGAGCGGACAACCAAGTCCATGAGGTCAATAGAAGAGGTGTATCCACCATTCCCACCCAACCCTCCACCCCACTCCCACCCACCCACCACACCCCCACCCACCTGTTTGTCAATGATGTCAAAGGTAGAGCGGACAACCAAGTCCATGAGGTCAATAGAAGAGGTGTATCCACCATTCCCACCCAACCCTCCACCCCACTCCCACCCACCCACCACACCCCCACCCACCTGTTTGTCCAATGATGTCAAAGGTAGAGCGGACAACCAAGTCCATGAGGTCAATAGAAGAGGTGTATCCACCATTCCCACCCAACCTCCACCCCACTCCCACCCACCCACCACACCCCCACCCACTGTTTGTCCAATGATGTCAAAGGTAGAGCGGACAACCAAGTCCATGAGGTCAATAGAAGAGGTGTATCCACCATTCCCACCCAACCCTCCACCCCACTCCCACCCACCCACCACACCCCACCCACCTGTTTGTCCAATGATGTCAAAGGTAGAGCGGACAACCAAGTCCATGAGGTCAATAGAAAGAGGTGTATCCACCATTCCCACCCAACCCAATAGAAGAGGTGTATCCATTCCCCCCACTCCACCCACCCACCCACCACACCCCCACCCACCTGTTTGTCCAATGATGTCAAAGGTAGAGCGGACAACCAAGTCCATGAGGTCAATAGAAGAGGTGTATCCACCATTCCCACCCATCCACCCTCCCACCAACCCCACCCCACTTCCCACCCACCCACCACACCCCCACCCACCTGTTTGTCCAATGATGTCAAAGGTAGAGCGGACAACCAAGTCCATGAGGTCAATAGAAGAGGTGTATCCACCACCAATCCCACCCAACCAGTCCAGGTCCCACTCCCACCCCACCCCACCCACCCACCCACCACACCCCCCCACCTGTTTGTCCAATGATGTCAAAGGTAGAGCGGACAACCAAGTCCATGAGGTCAATAGAAGAGGTGTATCCACCATTCCCACCCAACCCTCCACCCCACTCCCACCCACCCACCACACCCCCACCCACCTGTTTGTCCAATGATGTCAAAGGTAGAGCGGACAACCAAGTCCATGAGGTCAATAGAAGAGGTGTATCCACCATTCCCACCCAACCCTCCACCCCACTCCCACCCACCCACCACACCCCCACCCACCTGTTTGTCCAATGATGTCAAAGGTAGAGCGGACAACCAAGTCCATGAGGTCAATAGAAAAGGTGTCTCCACCATTCCCACCCTACACCCATACCCACCCCACCCCACCCAACCCTCCACCCCACTCCCACCCACCCACCACACCCCCTCCCACCTGTTTGTCCAATGATGTGAAAGGTAGAGCGGATGACTGTGTCCATGAGGTCAATAGAACAACCCCAACCACCCCAACCCGAGTACCACCCACACAACTCCCACCCACCCCACTCCCTACTACCCACCCACCACCCCACTCCCACCCACCCACCCACCCACACACAATTCCCACCCACCCCACTCCCACCCATCCACCCACACAACTCCCACCCACCCACCCCACCCACCTGTTTCTCCAATGATGTCAAAGGTAGAGCGGATGACTGTGTTCATGATGTCAGTAGAACCACCCCAGCCCAAGTACCACCCACACAACTCCCAATCCACTCCCACCACACCCCCTCCCTCCCCCCTCCCACCCACACACATCACCCCACCACCCCACCACCTCCCACCACCTTCCCTCCCACCTGTTTGCCCAATGATGTCAAAGGTAGAGCGGATGACAAGGTCCATGAGGTCAATAGAAGTGCTGTATCCACCAGGGCTGGTCAGCTCCTCAAGCTTGTCGACAAGTTTGTTGCACAGGGCATAGGTGGGTTCAAAGGACTTGCGCATGCGGTCCATCGAAAAGCTTGGGGCCAGAGTCTTACGCACGGAATTCCTGCACATGGTGTGTAGGTGTGGTGGTGGTGGTGGTGCTGTGAGGTAGTGTGGTAGAGATGGAGTGTGTGTGTGGTGGTGGTGGGGTGGGGTGGGTGGTGGTGGTGGTGGTGGGGGGGGGGGGGGGGGCACAGGGCATAGGTGGGTTCAAAGGACTTGTGCATGCGGTCCATCGAAAAGCTTGGGGACAGAGTCTTACGCACGCCATTCCTGCACGTGTTGGGGTGTGGTGTGGTGGGGCAGGCTGGGATGTGGAGTAGGTTGTAGTGGGGTGGGGTGTGGGGTGGTGGGGCAGGCTGAGATGTGGAGTAGGTTGTAGTGTGGTGGGGTGGGGTGTGGTGGGGCAGGCTGGGATGTGGAGTAGGT
>CM039464.1:61749856-61882356 GCA_022414725.1 Microglena sp. YARC | reverse complement strand
TTACATTTCCTTGTTACATGTTTACCAAGTAATCTGCCCAAGCTTGCTGTAAAACCATGTAACCATTCACATCAGGAGCATTAAACTTGCTACGGCTTATTAGTAGCCAGACCGATAATATACAAGGCTCCAGCCATCCAAATTGCCGGCTGGAGTCATGTAACCAAGTTCAAGGTCAAGTACATGTTTACAAATTAGTCTGCCCAAGCTTGCTGAAAATAAAACCATGTAGCAATTCAAATCAGGAACATTTAACTTGCTAGGGCTCAGTAGACAGAGTACCCTGACTTGGCAAAGGCCAACCACCTGGAGTGGTCTGAAGCTGGATCCCTAATCCGGTTTGGCAAAGGGTCGTTTACCAAACCATTTGCAAATACTCAAGGCGCATACGGTACTGTATGTGAACTAACCTATACTTGGGATACCCTGCACCCCTCCACTCTTGCCAGAAAGCAGACTCTAATCGGAACTCACTCTTGCTGGCTGGCGCGTTATCTACCACCACCACATCTTCGGCTCCTGTGGCACTATCTTTGCTTCGATCTTACCTACCCTTACCTCTTTCGGAATCCACCCTTCTACTTTCGCCCGCCTTCTTAACTCTCTTCACCTTCATGCTTTCTCCTACGCTCATCGCATCACCTGCCACCGTCGTGCTTTGGAATCTGCCACTTATCATTCCCCCACTCCGCCCTCCTCTTCTGCGACCTTCCGCCCCCGTAACCCCTTCCCACCCCACGGTGTTGTCCGAGGACCCCCTTTGGACTGCTTCGTTAATTCACACCGACTTGGCATATTGCTTCATCCTGAGGCGACCAATTATTTACCTAGTCCAAGGTATCTAGGCGGCCCACGACTCCACTGCTCTATCGGCCAGCTCGCCGATACCACTACCTCCTCTGGGTTTCTAGTTCCCTCTTTGTAACTTATACTCTTTGAGGGGGAAAAAAAATTATACCATCAACCTTGGAGCGCACTGTTCGACTCTTGCCTGTAAGTGTTCCATAGAGCATAATCACACGCGGGATTTCTGAAAGCGGTTTCTGCCACCAAGCTGAGCTTATGATCGATTCGGATCGAACCGGCAGGATGGCGCTCGTTTCCGTGCAAGAATCTGCCCTGGAGGTCGGCACTGCCACGCAGGAGGCTCAGCACTCCCCCGAAGTTGGGCTAATCCCGTATCGGTATATCTCCAGTCCCTGTGTCGTCCTCCTGCTTAACGCCATGAACTCGAAGACTCGACAGGCCTTTCGGGCTGTGAGCAAGAGTTGTCGACAGAGCGTCCATGCCTACACTACAACCTTTATATCCTCGTCAAAGCCTGTGAGTTTCTGCAGGGGTACAACTTGGTAATGGCTAATTTATGAGAGGCCTCATGGTGCCTGCATATCTCCACCAGACCAGCTGTGCACTGTGCCATAGTTGTTTCTACACTGTCCAAGGACTGAATGAGGAACTACATATGTTGCTGGTTGGTTTACAGGATTCAAGTTCTGATAGATGCATGTGTTGTGGTGAAGGACATCTGAATCCAATAACCTTACACAAGCCTTAACTAATGCCCTGCTCCTTAAGTGTGTGTCCGGGGGGGGGGGGGGGGGGGGGGGGGGGCAGAGCCTTCAAGGGGTAGTTCAGTGGCAACGCTTCTGCCGAGTCTGATTCAAGCGTCCCAGCCTGGGATGCATATGCCTAGACATGTGGGTGTGCCTTACCTAATGCCCTACTCTTGGAGTGTGTATGTAGAGCTGTAGAGGGGGAGGCATGTGGTGGTAGTGCTGACCTAACCACTCCCTTTATCATGTACATACAGCCCTGACCTTGCATCATGTACTGCCCTGACCAGACCTGTCCCCTTTGATCATGTACTGCCCAGACCTTGCATCATGTACTGCCCTGACCATTCCTGTCCCCTTTGATCATGTACTGCCCTGACCTCGCATCATGTACTGCCCTAACCTCTCCCCTTTTATCACGTACTGCCCTGACCTTGCATCGTGTACTGAACTGACCTCTCCCCTTTTATCATGTGCTGCTCTGCCCTGCCCTGGTCTCTCCTATTTTGTCATGTACAGCCCTGACCTTACCTCTCCCCTTTTATCATGTACTGCCCTATCCTGACCTGATCTCTACTATTGTATCATGTACTGCCCTGACCTGACCTGACTGGAGCTCTCCCCCTTTTATCATGTGCTGCCCTGACCAGTCCTGTCCCCTTTTATCATGTACTGCCTAGACCTTGCATCGTGTACTACTGCCCTGACCATTCCAGTCCCCTTCGATCATGTACTGCCCTGACCTTGCATCATGTACTGCCCTAAACTCTCCTCTTTTATCATGTACTGCCCTGATCTTGCATCATGTACTGCCCTGACCTCTCCCCTGTTATCATGTGCTGCTCTGCCCTGCCATGGTCTCTCCTTTTTGATATTATCAACTGGCCTATCCAGACATGATCTCAACTAATTTATCATGTACTGCCCTGACCTGACCTGACTAGAGCTCTCCCCTTTTATCATGTTGTTCCCTAACCTCTCCCCTTTTGGCATGTACTGCCCTATCCTGACCTGATCTCTACTATTTGATCATGTACTGCCCTGACCTGACTGGAGCTCTCCCCTTTTATCATGTACTGACCTGACCTGAACAGATCTCTCCCCTTGTATCATGTACTGCCCTAACCTTTCCCCTTTTATCATGTACTGCCCTGTCCTGACTGAACAGATCTTCTCCCTTGTTTCATGTACTGCCCTAACCTCTCCCCTTTTATCATGTACTGCCCTATCCTGACCAGATCTCTACTATTTGATCATATGCTGACCTGACCTCTCCCCTTTTATCATGTACTGCCCTAACCTCTCCCCTTTTATCATGTACTGCTCTATCTTGACACGATCTCTACTATTTGATCGTGTACTGCCCTGACCTGACTGGAGCTCTCCTCTTTGATCATCATGCACTGACCTGACCTGAACAGATCTCTCCCCTTGTATCATGTACTGCCCTAACCTCTCCCCTTTTCGCATGTACTCCCCCATCCTGACCTGATCTCTACTAGTTGATCATATCCTGACCTGGCCTGACCTGACCTGACCTGACAGAATCTGATCTCTCCCCTTTTATCATGTACTGCCCTAACCTTGCATCATGTATTGCCCTGCCCAGTCCTGCCTTTTATCATGTACTACCCTAACCTCTCCCCTTGTATCATGTACTGCCCTGACGACCTACCTTGCATCGTGTATTTATTGCCTTGTCCTATCCTGACTGAACTATCCCCTTTAATCGTGTACGTACAGTATACCCCTGACCTACCTTGCATCGTGTACTGCCCTGCCCTATCTCAACCACACCCCTTGTATCATGTACTGCCCTGAACTTGCATCGTGTATTGCCCTTACCTGACTTGGCCTGGCCTGACCTATACCATGTTCTGTCCTGACTTTGCAACCAAACGCTTTCGCACTTTCAGAATGGTCCTAGGCAGTCGTGGGAGTCCATCGCCATCCCCAAGTGCCCCAACGTCAGGAGCCTGGAAATTCACCATTTCCCTGGTCTGTCCTATGAAGGTCCTTTCCCTGCTTCTATGCGCTCGCTGGAAGTAGTATTTGCTGATTACGACCGCCTGTGTAAGGGAGCCTTGCTTAAATGCACTGGGTTGGAGGAGCTCACACTGTACAGATGCGAGGCTTTGCAACGAATGCCATCGTCTCTCATTGGCTTCAGAAAGCTGCAGACATTGAAGCTTCTTGAATGCCAACAGCTTACTGATATGTCTACCTTGGGTTCCTGCCCTAATTTGCTGACACTTAACCTGTCTTCGTGCAAAAAGCTTGTGGACGTTTCTGCATTGGCTTCATTAACTAATCTGCAGGCACTTGACCTGTCCAGTTGCTTTCAGATTGTGGATGTGTCTGCATTGGGTTCTTGCCCTAACCTGCAGACACTAGACCTGTCTTTTTGCGAAATGATTGTGGACGTGTCTGCCTTGGGTTCCTGCCCTAATCGGCAGACACTTAAACTGCCTTTGTGCAAAAAGCTTGTGGACGTGTCTGGATTGGGTTCTTGCCCTAATCTGCAGACACTCAACCTGTCTATTCCCGGCAGCTTGATGATGTGTCTGCATTGGGTTCTTGCCCTAAGCTGCAGACACTCAACCTGTCTGATTGCCGGCAGCTTGTTGACGTGTTTGCATTAGGTACTTACCCTAATCTGCAGATAGTCAACCTTAATAGTTGCATTGAGCTTGTGGACGTTTCTGCATTGGGTTGTTGCCCTAATCTTTAGTATCTTCACCTGTCTGGTTGCCGGCAGCTTGTGGACTTGTCCGCATTGGGTTCTTGCCCTAATCTGCAGACAGTTGACCTGTCTTTGTGCGAAAAGGTTGTGGACCTGTCTGCATTGGGTTATTGCTCTAATCTTCAGAATCTTGACCTGTCTGGTTGTAGGCAGCATGTGGATGTGTCTGCATTGGGTTGTTGCCCTTATCTGCAGACACTCAACCTGTCTGGTTGCCAACAGCTTGTGGACGCGTCTGGATAAGGTTCTTGCCCTGATCTGCAGACACTTAATCTGAATAATTGCTAGCAGCTTGTGGACGTGTCTTGATTGGGTTTTTGCCCTAATCTGCAAACACTTAACCTGTCTGGTTGCCGGCAGCTTGAGGACGTGTCTGCATTGAGTTCTTGCCCTAAGCTGCAAACACTTAACCTGTCTCATTGCCAGCAGCTTGTGGATGTGTCTGCGTTGAGTTTGTGCCCTCACCTGCGGTGAAGCTGGAGCTAGGCTATAGGGACGTATCGAAAAGACAGACTCGAGATGTCAAGTTGGGCTATTAGCAGGCTATCCTGCTACACTCCCCCCTTCATTGAAAGGGAAGCGTCCTCGATTCCAGGCTCAGATCACGATCCGGATAGTAGATATGTGGTGCCCATCAGGGTACTTCAAAGCGCGCGCTTTTGAGCGCTGACTTTTTGACACCCTTGCGCGCTTAAGCGCAGTTTTTTGCAACCCCTGTGCGCTCAGCGCCCTGTTTTTTTGAACACCTGTGCGCTTTCCTCTTTTCAGTCACTCACAGAAAGCGCTGAAACCGCAGTCCCCTTGTGCGCTTTCTCTATTTTTTGAGTGAGAGTCACTGACTCATTGAGTGACTGACTGAGTGACTCAAGGGGTGGTATTAAAATAGTGTCAGGCAGCCATCCTGACTAGGTAGCACTGTAGCAGCACGCGGCGAGCCGTCGGCCGTGCAATTTGAACGCTAACGGAAACAGCCGAATTTTGGACTGTTAAGTCCACCTGCCGACTAAGGGCGGTTACGTTCAATCCTATCGCTGGGGTTATTTAAGGCTTCCGTTCCTCGCCCCTGCTCATCTGCTGTTGCCATTTCGTCACAGCTAACTGCTCAAGTCTGATAGGCTCCTTCTAACCCACCAGGCGTAAGTTCGATTGCGTCTGAATCGACTGGTCAAGTACTCGAGTTGTCGAGCTGTGTCAGCTTGTTGAGTTCTGAGCTGCCGAATTCCCGGAAACGCGCTGACATCAAGTGCTAATCAATTCCACGTTGTGCAGTCCTTCTCCTCCTTCGCCCTTGCTGCTCGCCACTCGTCAGGTCCCCACTGCTCTCGGCTCCTCTTCCGCCTCCTCCACGCCCCTCCTCCACTCGGGGAACGACCCGTTTTGCGCGGGGTTGCGTAAAGGTTCCCGTTCGGTTGCGCAGTTGGGCCTATCAGGTTAATGACTAATGGTGTACGGAAGGCGCTCCGCGCCCTAGAGCATGACTCAGTGATCACGTGACTTGGGGCCACGTGGGTGGACTCTTTGACGGAATTCGAACGCACTGTAGCTTTCCGGACGTCCAACTTGAATGCGTTGCATTGCGATAGTAGCGCATAATAGACGCTTCCTCGTCGATTTAGAGGATCAGGACGTGGACGATTGTGGACCGTTTATTCTGCGTTGACTGTCCAGTCGCAGAGTTGGCTTAGTATGTTCATTCTGGCGCAACTCTTTAGTCTGGGTTTAGTTCATTGCGTTTCTCAAAGGATGTAGTCTGGCGCAACTCTTTAGTCTGGGTTTAGTTCATTGCGTTTCTCAAAGGATGTAGTCTGGCGCAACTCTTTTGGTAGTAAGGGTTAAGACAAGGATTAGGCCACAGATTAAGAATGCTGACAAGAGTTCGAGTAGTCCTCTAGGGAAATCGCAACCTCTGCGGGGATGATGTGCTCAGGGGCAGCCGTCAGGGCGGGAGGGAGGTGTAAACATCACATAATTTACTACGGAACTGACACGTCATCGAATCACGTGATGTACCAGGTGACACACGCACAAAGCAATGAAGTAGCAGTTCGTTGTCGCAACAGGAGAGGCAGTCGCAAAACAGGCGACAGGCCTTCACACAAACCTTGTTTTCGAGGAATGCTATTTCTAATTTACGCAGTTCGAGCACATTTAGCTCTGTCTATGCTTCCTACCGATCTTGGAATGAGGGGCTACAATCGGCAGGAACGCGAGAATCGCCACCAAGAGAGCCAATACGCAGCAATTTCCTTCACATACGAGAGCGTATTACATCTCGCGAGTTAATGAGCGATCAAGGTAACAGTGGTCGAGCTTCTGTATCCGCGAATATATGGGTGGAACGGGATGGTATGGGTCCGTCGCAAAGATACACTCTTTTCGAACCATGGCTCAAGCTTGACGACACCTGATCGGTACGATAAAATACAAATACGCATATAATCAATCCATTCGCTATATCCGCGCAAAACGGGCCTTTCCCCGAGTGCGCAGGGTCCCAGAGGGATGGATTAGCCGACAAAGGAAGCCATGCTCGCAGAAGCAGCCGTGCGGAGCAAAAATAAGTTCTCTTGCATCGGAGTCGAGTTTGACTGCTTCTGAGTAGTTGAATTGCGAGCACCTTCTTGATTTGCGAGCTGCTGCTTCGGATGCGGATTGCAAGCTGTTTCCTGAATTGCTGCCTTCACTTGCTCCCTCGCTCGCTTCCCATGATCCACTCCGTTTCATGACTTCCCTCTATCGCCCCCCATATGCAGGCGCACAGGACGCGCTGGAGGCCCCATGTCAACTCCACCAGTCGACTGCGGTAATTGCCTGCCTGCAGCTTGATCCCTCATTCCATGCACAAGACTAGGTCGGCCTCCCTCCGATTTCCCCACGCCCTTCCCAGTTTCCCCCTTCGCAGGTCCAGCCAGCGTCTACTGTAACCGCCACCCCCATCTCAGGTCTGTCTACGGGTGGTAAGGCATAACCCTGGCAATGTGGGGTTGGTTGGACACTTCCATGGCTTTGTAAGGGTTGAGCTGGTGGGGAGTGTTCGTACAGACAGGTGAAGCAATCACGAATCATTATTACTATAAGCAACCATACGCAGCCATTCGCAGGTTCATAGCCTGGTGGTTGATGTGTTCAGCCCTATTAATGCAGCCATGAACAACTTCTTCTTGTGCTCGGCCTGTTCCGTCTAGGTTTGTTAGGTTGGTTCAATCCTGTGCACCTTAGCGTTTTGGCAGGTCAGTTTTCAAGAATTCGTACTTATAGCATTATTTGTTATTGTCCGTTGCGTCGGACACTGAGTTGGCATAGTGCACGCGTGGTCCAGGTGCTCCAGGACCCGGGTTGCCTGCCGCCAGGCCATAGGCTAGCTATGGCCTGCACGTGTCTTCAGAATCTTCCTGGAGACTTCCTTTTCTATATAGCCGCACGTGTTGCGATGTTAAGCTATCTGCTCCTTTAGTCTTCACTGTGTAACGACTCTATCGATTGAAATTATTACTCTCAGTATTTTGTACCGTGCTTATTGAGTAATAACTCAGTACCTCCCTGTAAGAAAATTTGTAACTGATCCCCCCCCCCCCCCCCCCCCCCCTCACACACACACACACACACATGAGTCTCTCTGACACCCCACCAAGTCACCAACTGGACAAAAAACGCGCAGAAAAAACCCCGTTGAGCGCCTACAGCGCAGTTATTTAGCGCTTTTTTTGGAAAGCGCTGCCTTTTTTTGCCTCTGCGCTTAGAGCGCAGTTTTTGTTTTTCTCTAGTGCGCTATAGCGCTGGTCAAATTGGCCAATTGAAGTACCCTGGTGCCCATACACCCTACCTACATTGGCGTTGTCTGGTTGCGACAAGCTCTTGGACGTGTCAGCATTTGGTTCCCGTACCAACCAAACCGGCAGTCATATGTAGTATGTAGCCCCCTTGGGATGGAAGAACTCACGTTGTTCAAATGCTAGGCTTTGCAACGAATGCCTTCGTCTGTCACTAGCTTTTGCAAGTCGCAGACACATAATCTTCTCGAATGCCAGCATCTTACTGACATGTGTAGTTTTTAGATTACAATTACCTCCCTTGGATAGAGGGACTCACGTTGTTCAGAAGCGAGGCTTTGCAATGAATGCCGACGTTAGTCACTAGCTTTTGCAAGTCGCAGGCACGGAATCTTCTCGAATGCCAACATCTTACTGATATCTCCAATGGTGCCTAATTATTGGCCTTTTGGGACAGACGGTTTTGACCCACGGACTCCAGTCCAGTGAAACCAAAAAAATGCTACAAAGTTGCTTTACCACATCACCTCAACATATAAATAATTGGATTTGGGTATGCTCAGGGTTTGTGAACCAGATGAAGTAAACCCTTTTTCTTCTTCACTATGGGGGTCCCTAATTCAGGACAGATTTTACACAAATGTGGGACGGAGCCAAACGCAGTCAATTTTATTTTTTTGAAAATTGAATTAGGTAGGCCTGTTTTGCACATCTTCCCTTTCAAGTCATTGTCACAGCAAGTTGTGGAAGATACTGTGAAGGCAGTACAGGCTGTACAAAGCCAAAACTCACTGAGTATTTGCACATTTTGGGCCAATTTAGGAGTCCCTAATTGTGTTACAAGCTGCACAGCCGCAACTGCATCGTTATGTGTCTTCGTCTTTTCAGCGAAGGGAACGAAATCACTTTTCGAAAAATTTGAAATTTGAAATTTGAAATCCCAAGTTCAAAAAATATAAAAAAAACTTTTTTTTCTTTTCTTATCAAACATCCACATCTGAAGTTAGATTTTGATTTGGAAAATTTTCAGGTATAGACCGAACTGGCAGGTGGAACGCTGGTATCGGCCGAAATGGCAGATGGAATTGCTATTGCAGTTCACTCAGACGCCGAGGCTGAAGGGCAGCCTCCGACCTTGCGGTAGGGGCTAGATATGCCTTTCGTCCCGCGGAAACTTGATTCGCGATATCTCGCGCGACCTCGTATTTGACGCGGATTGGATTTGTCCCAAAATATTTCGTACATCTCGTGTACTGCCAACTGCCTGCCGGCCTGGGCTGCTCGCGACCGAATGCCCATCGGAACAAAAAATAGCTGCGCGTCTAGCTGAAACACTGATGAGAAACGCTATCTACTCAGAATTCGATTCCGAGCATTTTGTGGTGTGTACGGCTCTCTCCCACACTCTTGTCCCGAATTAGGGCGTTTTGGGGATTAGGCACCATTGGAGATATTTTAGTTTACAATTACCTCCTTGGGATGGAAGAACTCAAGTTGCTCAGATAGATGCGAGGCTTTGCCATGAATGCCGACGTCTGTCACTTGCTTCGCGGGAGTTCATCGCCATTCCCAAGTGCCCCAACGTCAGGAGCCTGGAAATCCACCATTTCCTTAGTCTGTCCTATGAAGGTCCTTTCCCTACTCCCATGCGCTCCTTGGACGTAACATTTGGATTGCTGATTACGACCGCCTGTGTATGGGGGCCTTGCTTAAATGCACTGGGTTGGAGGAGCTCACTGAAAGAGAAGCGCTGTATTTAACGAGAGCGAACCAACCTGAGCACAAAGGAAGACGAGAATGAGTTCCCGTATTAGCTTAGGTTCGCTTCAAGTACGCAACTACATTAGATATGCGAAATGCATATAGGACATCAATATGCCAGACATGGCCGCGGCCAGCAATTATATGCGACATGGCATGCGAGATGACGGGCAAGGACAGCTAGGACTAGCGAGAACTGAGGTCCGAAAGGTCCTAGGACGAGGGTATGGAAGTCAGGGACGCCAGGAGTCTGGGCCGGAGTCCGGGGTCTGGGATTCCGGGACGGCATGAGTCCAGGTGGGCCCATATACACACAGGAGGAGGTTCCATCACACTCACACTACCCAGATAGATGCGAGTCTTTGCAAAGAATGCTGACGTCTGTCACTGGCTTCAGCAAGGTGCAGATACTGAATCATCTCGAATGCCAGCAGCTTATTGATATACGTAGTTTTTAGATTACCCTGGCCCCCCTGGGGTGCAGGGTACTACAAAGCACGCGCAACAGCACTTTTGGGGCCCCACTGCGCGTTTCGCGCAGTTTTTTCACCCCCATGTGAGCGCAGCGCGCAATTTTTGCGCTTTTTACACTAGAAAGCGCTGAGCAATTTGACGTTTGTGCGCTTTAAGCGCTGACCAATTTGACAAAAAGTAGTACCCTGCTGGGATGGCCTTCCTGAAATACCAAAGCGCCTATTTAGGAATTACAAAGAAAACCATACATGCAATTGATGTCATTTCCCCCCATTAACTGACACCAGGGTAATTCAAAGCGCGCGCTTTTGAGTGCTGACTTTTTGACCCCTCTGCGCTTTAAGCGCAGTTTTTGCAACCCCCAGTGGGCGCAGCAAGCAATTTTTGCGCTTTTTGCACTACAAAGCGCAGTTTTTTTGTTTTCAAGTGCGCGAAAGCGCTGGCCAATTTGGCCATTTGAAGTACCCTGACAGACACCAGTTAGCAAAAATGGTTCGTCAGTCATGGATTTGTCACAAATTTGCAGCCCCTATCTAGAACATGCGAGGGCCGTGTGAGAGAATGTATGGCTTAATGGGTGGTATGTGAGGCCCAGCTAACGGCAGGCCACGCCATGCAGAGTCTCACAAGCCAAGTCAACAAGCTATTCTCTCACAAGACCCCAACGAGCAGAAATAGGGATTAGAGGAGAAACAAGTAGATTATTCGGGGCACTACGTGCATCTGTTGTACTCATTATTATTTGACTAGTACCTTGCTCTAATGCAGCAGGTGACTGCATCTGTCGTACATATTATTATTTGACTTGTACCTTGCTCTAATGCAGCAGGTGACTGCATCTGTCGTACACATTATTATTTGACTAGTACCTCTGTACCTTGCTCTAATGCAGCAGGTGACTGCATCTGTCGTTCACATTATTATTTGACTAGTACCTTGCTCTAATGCAGCAGGTGACTGCATCTGTTGTACACATTATTATTTGACTAGGACCTTGCTCTAATGCAGCAGGTGACTGCATCTGTTGTACACATTATTATTTGACTATTACCTTGCGTTAATGCGGCAGGTGATTGCATATGATTAGGGTTCGGCTATATTATATCATATTAGTGAATACATAATGTTAGATTATATCTGGATGATATAAGATAATATTAGTCGGACGAGACATCTCACCAGAGTTTCGAATTTATTTGAAAAACTTATATTCATGACGGTCCCTCACAAACACAGGGGGGTAGCCACGTAGGCTAAAAGTACGTGCCCAATTTTGAAAGCAAGGGGGTGCTACCATATATGCTGGTTCGGTGACTTTAAAACGCTTCCCAATATTGCAGGGGCCCCAATATGCTATGCTTTCCAATATTGCAGGGGACAGGAATCTAAAACTATATGTTCCGCTCAGTATGCTCCTTGATTTCCGTGGGTACCCGTATGCGCATGATATGTTGGCGGAAAATAGAAATGGCGGAAGGCACCCAAAAGGGGCTAAAATCATGGCGGATTTTAAGGTTGGCGGGTGTTACAGATTTGGGATGCTCCATAAATTGGCTCAGGTTACCAATGGCGGATGGCAGAATCCTTTTTACATTTCCCCACTTCAAACCAGATTCAAGTGTGACTAAAATGAGTTATTCTGGGCATAAGCAGGAGTATACAAATATTGGACTTGTCACCCTGTGTAAAAACTGACCCCCCCCCCCACCCCCCCACCCCCCTAAATATAAATAAGATGCATGACTAATATCATTGGCTTGAACATTGCCTTGCAGATAGTGCAAGGCAATGTTCACTTCAATCTGTATTTCTACAGTCCAATGGTAGCCAAATAGGGTAAAGAGACCTGCCCAACCGTGGGGACGAAGAAGGGAGGGGGCAACAGTAGGCAGAGAGACAGAGGGAGGAGTCACCCCAGGGTCTGGCGACGCCTGCACGGCAACTTGTCCAGACCAGGGTATTTCAAACGGACCCCAGGGTTTGCGTCCTGGGACGCAACCTAATTCGGTATGTTGCTGTTATAGACCGGTTCTCCCGGTCCAGCTAGAGTGTCTTAGTGCGCCAGGCCCTCTGCCTGGAAGCTTCCATTGTAGTGCCTCTGCCCGATAGGGCCAGCACCTACCGGCGGCAGTACCCTGAGGTACTGTCGCCTTTCTCTTCTTATACCTGCCATGTCGCCTGACATGCTATCACGAGTGTAAAGCACACGCCCTATTTAGTCCCTTCCCTGTGTCAGTGCTAACGACATAACGCTCCGGAAAGCTAAAGGTTATCGCTCATCACGCCGAAACGTTTTCCACTGCAACAGATTTGAGCGAATCAAAGTCTGTTATACTGTCCGTAGATCCCGAGCTCCCGCGCATCTGCAGTGTCTTCAACAGTTGCTGGCGCAACAACCGAAGAAAAAGGATCACAAGCCCAGAACACTTTTGATCGCTCAGGCACCCCCGCTGGACACACCAGCACGTTGCCCCCGCAACAACAAACCCCCCACTGCGTCTACCCAAGACCCCGCTGGACACGCCAGCACGTTGCCCCCGCAACAACCAACCCCCCCACTGCGTCTACCCATCAGTTCCGCTCTCCTCCGTCCCCTCCCACCATCTCCTTAACCCCGTCGGCCTCGCAAGCCAAATCCCCCCCCCCCCCCCCCCCCGCCCCCCTCCCGTCCAATCCCGTCATCTACTTCCTGTAGGAGATCTCCACTTCCTCCTGTACGCTCGCCACACCCTCTACCGCTTCTATCGTCGAGTTTCAATTCCTCATCACCGGACCTCCATTTCTCTCTCTCCGGAATCGCCAATCCCATTTTCGATTTCTTACAAGATCTCCGTGTCTCATCCCCGCTCTGAGCTCTCCTTCGCCATCTTTGTCTACACTACTCGGAGCTCTCCATCTCCTCCTGTCCAAGACCGACATTCCCATTCTCTACTTCGTGTAGAGATCTCCATTTCTCCCTTCCTCATTCCTGCTCTAAGCTCTCCTCCGCCACCTTTGCGTACCCTGCTCGGAGCGAGCCATCCAACTCTCTCGATCAACACCCTGACTGCTCCAATTCCGGCGCTGCTTAGCATCCGGTGCCGGAATGGGATGGGGGGAACCTCTTGACCATCAGTGTGGACATCAACATCTCCACCTCCATGTTTTTTGATAGAGCCAACAACTCCTCCGAAGTATCACCTTCTTGATGTCGTGGCCCTATCCTGAACCTTTGAGGTTGAGCGAGATTACGCCTGCTCAATTCAACTTCTATGAGCCGGGCAAAGATTTTGGTGAGTGGTACTCAATTATCTGTCATGAAATCGCCACAGCACCTTATAGCAAGTTCATCAACGAGGACGCTATGCTTGATTAGTGCCCGGACCAAGAGCCCCTATCTCCCGATGATGATGATCTTTACCCCGACAGGGAGGATTTCCCAAATACGAGAATATGCCGCCATGCCAACGCAATTGCATTTAGGTTTGTAGTCAACTCCTTGTCTCCCACCATTGCTCGAATCTTTGCCGCGCACACCAATGTTGCGGCGGAATAACTGCGCAATCTTACTTAGATGGTACTTTGAAAAGCTCAGCCCTGCCCTGACCGCACCTCATCTGCCTGTCCCGACTATTGCTCTTGTTTGCACCGCTGTGCCCGCTACTGTAGCCTTGATGATGTCTTTTAGATCACCGTATGCTGCTCCCTGTCCTCTAACAGACTGTGCTCTCAATGATGGGGAGGATATTGATAATGATGATGATAATGATCCCGCACCTTCCCCCGTGCCACCAAAGTGTCATGGACCTGCCCTTGATCCCATTCAGACTAGACTGGTATCAACCGTGCTTAGAGACAACCACGTCTTCTATACCCATGCTTATGCAAATGACAGCACAATGGATACCACCTCTGAAACACCTGCCCCTTTCCACCCGCAGTCAGTGGATGGATTTGCTCACTTGCATGGAGGGGAACTTCCTCCGTACACTACCATGGCACCTGGCACAACACATGCATCACTGATCCTAGCGTACGAGACCATTAGGACCTCACAGATTGCCACACATACCCCCCCTCCAGCAATTAGCCCTTATGTCAACCCTGATGACTTGCATGAGGGGGATCTGAACACCAACCCCACATCCACCTCCACGACATAACCATTTGCCAGTGTGATCTCATCCTGCCCGATTCAGCAAGACACCATTACAGCCACAGCCTGCATTCCTGTCATCCACACAAGTGACATGATGAACACATCAATCTTAACTGATTTGGATCACACTTTCATCCACACACCTATCCAACAACGTGTCCCACCTCTTCCCCCTGAATGCGACAGGCACTAGACTTATGCCAACACCGCTGAGCTTTGCACTATCACATCCACACACACCCACATCTTCATCACATCTGCCCTCCGCATCATGTTGTCCCTGCCCTACCCTTCCTACTACAATAGGAACTACAAGGCTCTGCGCCTCCCTGTGGGCATTGGGTAAATGCTGACTAGAGAGAAGGGGAGGGATATTGAATGGGGATATATACCCACCTGGCAGCTACCGATAGAGTCCGATTGATTACCCAGCAGCTCCCTAGATGTACGCAAATGACCTGCAATCCCCCAGCAGGCCCTAAAAGCTCTTTAGCTTCTCACCAGCTCCCAGCTACATGTGCCCCCTGACCTGCTTGTCATTGATTTTTAAATATAATGAACACTCTAGGAATTTAAATCCCGTCCTGCCATGAACTAACACAGCAGTTTGACTAAGTTTTCTTGCCACCTCTGGCACCTCTAGTGACATGCTGTTTTCAATCTGATTTCTCAGCATGTACTTCCCATCTGAAAGACAGTTATATTTACTGTCAAGCCAACCTTCTTATACCTTATAACTGATATTGGAAGTACCTCATCATATCCTTCCATCTGGACTGATAGTTATGAGCTAGCGGGGGATGTCTACCTTCAGTTATTTCTCATAATGTCACCGTAATGTGTGGATTCATTAAGAGCTCCCAAATTATGGGGGGAATAGTATGCTGACCTTATGTATTTCTCTTCGTTCTGATTCCTGACAACTACACAAGTTGACATCCAGTCCTCTTAGTTGACAAGGCCTTTGGCTGCACCTTCTTGGCAGCTCCACAACTGGAATCCAGTCTTATCTAGATTTTATCTTGATTAATCCTGCAACTTCCTACAGCTCCTATGCAGCCCATTCTAGACCTTTCCTGACAGGTCCAAGATTCAGACTCTTCCTAGATATTGATTGATTGCATCATGACTGACTGCTCTCTTCTATTTTAGTTTAGCTCTGAACAAAGACCTTGCCCCACAGGCTACTCTTGAATCATTCCCTGCAGCTCCCAGGAGTTCACCCCAGCGCCCCCCTGCAGTTTGATATCTTTGCACGATATCCTAGCTTGATATCCCAGCATGACCAGACAACCCTTCCTAGCAGCTATCAAGCTGGAATCCAGTCCATGTCAAATATATCTTGCATGAAGTGCACCTTCATCCTTGACAAGGATTCCCCTCTTGCTCTGTACCTCAACATGTACATCTGAGCGATCCTCCTACTGTGACTACCTTCCAAGCTTGACCCCATGCTTCTTGGTAATCACATTATTACGTAGTCTGAATATTTTACACTCTAGACTTCCCTTTTACTTGGAACCTCCTAAATTCCATGAATGAATTCCCTAGGTACTGTCGCCTTTCTCTTCTTATACCTGCCATGTCGCCATGACATGCTATCACGAGTTTAAAGCACACGCGTTAGTCCCTTCCCTATGTCAGTGCTAACGACATTGCGCTCCGGAAAGCTAAAGTTGCGTCCTGGGACGCACCCAATCTGGTAGGCTGTGTCCTATGTCGCAAGCTGAACTTTAGGCTGCGTCCCACTATCAATAGAACCCTTAGCTCACGGCAATGGAGTGGTGGTGGGCCAATCAACTGATGGGTGAGACGCAACCAACATCTTGAACCTGCGTCTGCGACGCAACCAAAATCCTGAACCTGCGTCCGGGACGCAACGGACCCCCCCCATGTTGCGTCCTTAGACGCAAGGACGCGCGTCCTTCACAACCCTTGTCCAGACCCGACAGTACAGTACCCGCGGGCATGTCAACATGCCAGTGTCAGCGTGTCAGTGTCCTTCTGTCCTTGTAAGGAAGTTTCCCAGATCTCTTTCTCCAAGCTCTACCTCGTCCCCTGATTTCAAGCACGAATGTAGCAGGGGAGCAATTAGAACGCGATGGCCGCAATCCGAGGCGAGATAGGTGCGCATGTTTGCCGGGAGAATCTTTTTCGTCTTCGGCTCCGTACCACTTCGGACGATTTCGAGGAGTTTCGACCACCATGCCTTCCGATCTGTCGCTGCAACCCGCCAGTTTTGTTCCAGCTGCTTCTATCTGCCTTGCGCACCCTTCCATAACTCGAATCGCCTCAATTTCGCCGGAACATCCTCAGGATATCACCAGAGAAAGGCTGTGATGATCACCGAAATCTGGTTCTCGAAACTTGCCGTGCGCCTGAGCGCCCAAAGCTGGTTGAGGATTCATTAACTTGAGGGCCAGGACGAAATTGAAAATAATAGAAGTAAAAAGTCGTCGGGAATGAAGGAAGTGGTCCAAAAGGAGTTACTCCCCCCCAAACTGTGTGCACTGCTGTACTGCACTAACTGTATTGGCCTGGCGAAATGTTGGCAGATGGCCCAATCCGCCAGCGCTTCCCGTTTGGCCCAAATCATTGAAGGCCTACACCTGTCTGCCATCTCATCCGCCAACATATCACGGGGCAATTTTAATTAGATGACGGCGAGCAACCCTGATTCGGCTGAACAAGTTCTATGCAGTGTCGCAATCGACACCAAAAATAGGCGGAGAGTGTTCGCAACGGAGCGACAGGTGGCAACGGACGCGAGTTAGTTACGAAACCATTGGCTGATATGTTAGGCTTCGTCTCGGTCAGACATTCATCAGGTTACGCAGACGGACAAATGGGTATTCCTGGGGGCTCCCACTTCATGTCAGGGGGCTCCGCCAAAAAACACGTAACAAGTAACAATCCAATCCAATAATCAATGTGAAAAGCATCAAGCAGTGTAGCAATCAAGCCGACAGCTCATCATCCCAGTCGGATCATGGGTTTGAATCTTATTAGCGTGCTCCCTAGTTTCATTGTGCATGGCACGGTAGTAATGGATGAAATATAATTAATTTGAATATAATAATAAGGGCGCCTGGAGGCGCGTCCCGAATGAAATTAAATTAATTCTGAATTCAATTGATTGTAATTGATTTTAATTTAATTTTATTCATTTAATGTTGTGTTATTTTCGATTTTATTCCATCTAATTAAATTTGATTAACGTGAGTTGAATGCATTTAATTGCTTTCATTTTAATTAATTCGTATTGGATTTAATTTAATTTAATTGGGTGTAATTGAATTGTATTGAATCGATTGATGTGTTAGCATTGCTAACTGTAAAGCGACGAAAAATTGGGTTTTTGAAGGGTTGTTAATTTTTAAGCAGTATTGAACGTTTCTGTAATGTAATGAAGTGCATGTAAGTAGATTGTTTTTATTGTAAAGAATTTGATGCAATAAAAATGAGGCCAATCAGGTGTCTGGTTGATTTTACAGAATTTGTACAAGGTATTGCATGTTTCGGCCCAGCCGAATCGCCCGCCCTGCCCGCCCCAATCAGTATTGAACATTTATGTAATGTAGTGCAATGCATGTATGTAGATTTACTATATTTTTTAGAATTTGATGCACGAAAAATGAGACCAATCAGGTGTCTGATTGATTTAACGGATTTTGTACATAGTATTACATGCTTGGGCCAAGCCCAGACGTCAACAATATGTCCCGTCCTCCTGAACAGGTTTTGGGCCAGCGGCAGGTGGCGTGGCTTGCCCCTGCCCCCGCCCCTGCCCCACGCACAGCCCTGGGGTGGGGGTCCGTGGGCTAATTATAGCAGGTGCAAGTGCCCTAGGGGATTGTTTCGTCCGTTGTGATGCTTACATGTTTTTCTTCGAAGTTTGGACGACAATTCTGCTCCCAAACCTTGGTATACGCACATGTTCAAGTGGTTCAAATTTAAAATGTTAGCTCAAAATACCCTTGAATCAAATTGTTAACCGTTAATTGTAGCTATTTGGTCCAACCTGAGCTCCTTTTCGTGAATTGCGATGTACATATGGGCTCTGGTCAGAAATTGTCCAGTATTAATAAGTCTTATAATTCATCAAAAATATAGAATGTTCAACTTTTTGATGTTTTCATAAAACCTGGAAATTTGGTTTGTGATGGACTAACAGACTAACGGACATTTTAATGGGGCTAATCCCTCTTCAAAAAATCTGGAGATGTTTTTCATTCGGATATTTTCTTCTTGCTATTCTTCAATCCATCAAGTAGTCAGCTCCGAAAAAATGAAAACGAACAGTTGTTATGCCTTGCCATAGGGCGTGAAGCTAGAGGAACCTTCCAGTTCGCTTGCACTGGGGAAGGTTACTGTGGCGTATCTCCCGTTTTGGCGATTGGCTCAATGGTTGAGTTCGTTGAAATCAGGCAGAAGGTGCGGAGTTTGAATCCCTACGGGTGTGCCTTAGTGTCGCTGTCAAGCTAGCCTAAGCTCGCACTACTTCTTCAAGCCATCAATTAGTTCCTGTCAACCGCCAAGGTAGCTTTGTCTAGGTAAAGTAGCAGTCCATTCTCTACAGCTATAAGACGGGGCTCCCTTGATACCACGCCCCACCAGGAGTTCTCTTTACTGCAAGCCATCAAGTACTATTATCTGGCCTTTTTTTCAGTTGTGAAGGAAGTTTACCCCGGGAGGTGGGTCTCCCAACACATACCAGCGACACCAAGGATTAGGCCTACATAAATATTCTCCTTGCTGTACATTATTTCCAGCACCACCCAACAACTTCCGCGGCCTCTTCTTTCACTAAAGTGAAGGGTTGCGCGCCTCATATCTCAATCAGGGTACTTAAGGTTCACTTAGGCCAACCACCAATAGGGGGTGGGGTGGGGGTGGGGGGGTGGGGGGACTATCAACCCCTTGGAGGAGGGTTTTGGGCCTGTTCCATGTGTCTTCTGCATGCGACAATGGACTGGAAGGAGACAGTGGCATGGGTGTGAAGCAGGGTACTCCAGGAATATCCCCGGCTCTGCTGCCTGAGATGCAACCAATTGTATAGCCTGCGTCCTGCGACGCAACGGACCCCTCCTTCTGGTCAACAGACCCCCCCCCCCCCCCCCCCCCTCGCCACGTTGCGTCCTGCGACGCAACGCACTCTTCGACATTGTGTCTGCGGCGGAGGACGCAGCATCCTGAATAACCCTGACCTCAATGCAACGAGCAATCAAGAACCCAGCTATGTACACGCAAGTCTGATGCACGGGTGCCGAACACACACCGCTCGATGTTCAGATATATCTCTTCCTCTCTGCACACTTCCATCACCTCGCTCAAACCTTGCAAGGCGTCCTCTTTAGCCTTAGAGGCAATGACTATAGTGTCTATGCACACCTTGACGCCATGCATTCCCTTGAATATCCCCTCCAAAACCTGGTGCATATCATACTCAGAGTATGGCAAATCGAAGGCGGCCACTTTCCACGCGTATTTGGAACCATCAGGCAAAGCAAAGGTGCTCATATCTCGAGACGCCGAGCCTGGGAGGAGGTAGAACGCGTCCGCCAGGTTCCTTAGTTTTAACAAGCTCACAAAACCATCGTCCCCAAACTGCATGCGGTGCGCTTTCATTTCAGCATTCGTGGGGAGGGTGACATCAGAAGCGATGGTGATGGACTTTAGGATAGCATAGTCTATGTACATGGATCCTTCTTCTACTACTGGACCCGCTGCGAACCAGAAAGCCATGCCGGATTCGCTGGATTTTGAAGGTACAATGTATTGCCTCGCAAGCAAGTAGTTGCAGTACTCCTGCAAAGTAGCACATGAAGAATATGTTAGTTTTTTTATTTTAGTTGTGACTGGTTGTGAAAGGTATTTCACCCCAGCAGGTGGGTATCCCTACACACAGCAGGGGCACCGAGGATTCAGTTCAAATGGCATTGCCTCTCGAAAAAAAGAGTAGGCGCACTTAGGAGGGAGAGAGATACCGACCCTCGACCAAACGAACATTCACCTATATTCAATATGATCATTTGTGTTCTTTTGGTAAAGCAGGGGCCTGCCACTTGCTGATTTTTGAAAGTACAACGTATTGTTGATTAAGCTAGTAATTGCAGTACACCTTGTTTTCTTCTTTTCTTGTTTGTGATGCTCGTAAGTACATTATGACCTCCTCAGTATCCAGTGTCTGTTTTTCATAAATCTTGAGGCCATTTTGGTAGCCACACTTTGTGGCGACGAAGAGCCCATTTTGCCCTAAACTCTCACACCTGAAGGTCGCACGGCGGTCGCACCTTGGACGCAGAATTGGCGACCGGTTGTACACAAAAGAAAACTGACACTATCCCCTACACTGTGCTCTCACCGCCTCAGGTTTTAGAAGGTAAAACATAAGACCTAATAACACAGTCATGTCTACATGTCATCATGTTTAGAAACTGGGTAGGTGTGTGTAGTGGGGTGTGTGGGAGGTAGGGGTAGGAGGGGGGAGGGGGTATGCGTGTTTGGGTGTGGGAAGGCTTGTTATACATGATGTTATACCACGTATAATGGTATCAAGATAAGACAAGGACAACAAAGCAGTTATGTAGCAGAATGCTGACTGTATCCCATTCACTGTGCTCTCACCGTCTCTATCCTACTAATATATATCGGGTTTGATAAGTTAATTATTAACAGCTACAGGTTTCAATTTAGCTTATGTTATCATAATATGCAGGCTCGATATTATGTACAATTAATAAAGACTAAGAAAACGCTCAAAAACGAAAAATAGAAAACACTGAATCACAGGATTTGAGGAAGAGAGCATTGCCTTATCCTACTAATAGATATCCCCATCACTATGCTCTCACCGTCTCTTTCATTGTAACAAATATAAATAAATAAGCAGGGATTCCCCCCCCCCCCCCCCCCCCCCCATATATATAGCGATCGCTAGTTTTGACCCCGTTTTGGGAAATTATTGCTATATGTTTTGCCCTACATGCACCTTTAAAGGTACTAATAACTAGAAACAGCTATAAATAGCACTGAAACTCTGTCCCTGGAGGAAGCCTGAAAACCATCAAGCAAGAAAAACCCAACTTTCATATTTGAAAGAAAATCACTGGAAATAAGCATTGACTATGTACAGATACGGGCACCAGGGTACTTCAGGAGGATCCCCGGCTCTGCTGCCTGAGACACAACCAATTGTAAAGCCTGCCTCCTGCGACGCAACGGACCCTTGCTCTATGGTCAACGGACCCTCCCCACAATGCGTCCTGCGACGCAACATAATCCTCGACGTTGTGTCTGCGACGGAGGACGAAGCGTTATGAACAACTCTGACGGGCATATTTACATTCCAGTAGGGAACCGGGATAATGTGTAAGCATCATCATCATCATCACCACCACCACAACCACCAATACCATCATCACCACCACCACCACCACCATCATTGCCACCTGAAACTTTACCTCTCCGAGTGCTGGAAGGCACTTCTGAGTTCCAAGAAGAAAAATCCACCAGGGAGTTAGAGACCACGGTTTCGCCAACCCTACCTACGCCCTCCTCCACCTCCCCCCCAGCAGGGCTTTTCTTTTCGGCTTTTCTTAGCAGCTTGTAAGCAGATCCTTGCGCCAGCCACTGGGCCAAGCACCAAGAGTGCATCAGTACTGGAAAGCTGATTGTGCTAGCTTTAAGGTCCACTAGGTTGAGGCAGGTTAGGCTTAATAGCAAGTCAGGGGAGCTGTCTAGAAGCGGCTGCTCGTAGCCGAAAAGAAAACCTATGCTTCCCACCACCTCCTTAACGTAAAGGAAACAAAAATAGCAGCGACTTGGGATAAGGAAAAGAACGCGAGGCACAGGAGCAAAATTTAGAGACCAGTATACCATCGTTTCACTTCCCCTACCAAGCGTACCTTCAGCTTCGCGGACTCCTGCGGAGTGATCGAAGCTCCTGCGTCGATTTGCTTGTTGCGCTCCACAGCCCCCTGCGGCCACCAAAGGGATCTAGAGGCGAAATTGGATTGTGGCGTGACCGATCCTTGGGATGGATGGGAGGGACAGGGGCCTTTTTATTTTTTCTCCGACTCTTTCTTTTAGTCATGGCGCAGCTGTAGCCTAGCTGCGGCAGGAGAATGAATGAAGCTGCTGCGCGTGCTTTGCTGTCGTGCTGGAAAGCTGGTCGGGTGGAGGAAGGACTGTCAATACAATTTTTCGGGTTTGGGTTGTGCTGGACCAACAATGGTCTGTCAAGGACTAAGTAGAGAAGATAATAATACCTGGGGCTTGCAGCAGCAACACGAGAATAAGAATTGGGCTCGCAGAAGATTCTTGATGGGTAGCTTCAGCCCTGGCTTAAGAGGTCGTTCACACGGGACAGGTTTGGGTTTGGGTTTGGTTTGACGTTAACCTGCCGCGTCAGAGGGGGTTAGCCGAAGATTAGCCGAGGTTAGCCCAAACCCGCCCAAACCCATGAATTTCGTTCGGACTGCATTCCAGAGCTTCTTGTCAGTTGGAAAAGTTTGAACATTTTGAATTGCCGATCCGCAGCAGGAGCGCTCAAATCAAGCAGGCTATGGCGATAATGTGAGGAAGGCGGAAACTGCGTCTCCTCATACTGCGTATCACGCTGCTGCTGGTGCATCTCATGCTGGCGTGGATCTGCAGGTGGCGGCCCATCCTGATCGGACCCCTCCATACAGCGCAGTGAATATTATAGATGGTGCGAAAGGGAGGACGGTTTCGAAAGCAAGTGGGGCTGAAGGAAATGCGGCGAAATGTATCGCAACAGAAACAACGAACCACACGTGTGCGACATAACCATAATCATAACCCAAACGTGGGGGGGGGGGGGGGGGGGGCACGTTTGGGTTTGGGTTTGGGTTAGCATTTGGTTAACTAATTTGACCCAAACGCGTCAACTTTTTCCCGTGTGAACGAAAAAAGGTTTGGATGTACGACAGAAACGCCCAACTACCCCTTAACCCAAACCCAAACCAGTCCCGTGTGAACGACCTCTTAGGCAGCATTGTGGAAACCCACTCCAGCTTTGCGTGTCGCCATGATGGATTTATGCGTCGCCGCGGATACCCCGAGAGTTCGACCCTAGCTAGTGGAACGCATTGACAGCGCGGCAGCCGAGACCACTCATGAGTGCACTCACCGGACAGGCAGCAGCGGATCTTCGAGGGATCCTCACCGCACGCGCACCTTGGCCTCCGCACGAGACTCCCAGCTGCAGCTCTTTGCTCTGCTCGTCTGCTAGCACTAGCAGGAAAAAGCTCGAGGGACTTTCAAGACGACCGTCAATTGTCAACTTGTCCAGCCACTCAGCCATGCATTGGATGCGGCGTTCTAGTTCTGTAAACGCTTCGCAGTCAGTTATCTGTACATGACTGGCCGAGATAATCGGCTCGTGTAAACGACCTCTAAAGCACGCTGACAGAGTTCCTGTTCCTGTTTCTATTGAAATTTTATCTCCAGGCAGGTCTCGTCTATGTATCTCTAGCCTAGGTACTTAGGTCGGCCAACCTAACTCAGCCATCTCGGAGACAAGGACCCCGGAAATCCGGAACCACGATCCTACCTCCCAAGCCCTCAGCCCCTTATGCCGCCCTTCCCTCCCGCTCCATTCTCGACACCCCCTCTACTCCCGCATTCTTCCCTTCTCCTACCGAATTCCACCATGGCCAAAACAGATTATAAAGGCGCTCCTAATAAAGGCGCGTTCAAAGGCCCCAATGATTACGGAGGCGTGAAGAAGCAGTATGGCGCAGGGACCGGCGACAGAGGAGGAGGGAAACCCGGCGGCGGTGCCCCCGGGGGTTATAAGAAGAATTTCGTGAAAAAGCCGGCAGGCGTGCCCATGGGCAAGCTATCTTCGTGAGTGTTGAAGCGGATAATTCAGCTATTCCCGAGGATAGAGCGGCCCCCCTAAAAATGGGGTCCTAGCCGTCTCTGAGCCATCATGTTGCATGCTGTGTGTGCATTGTGCATATATATGGCTTTATGCAGCAGCTTCTAAGCAGCTCCCATGGGTTAGCTACCTGCATGAGAGCTGTACTGGATATAGTAATTTGGGAATGGAGGGAGGGAAAGAGTGCCCCCCCCCGACACACACACCACCACCACCACCACCACCACGTCTGTACCTCTCATGTCCATGTGAATTAAAACAGTACATTGTCATAGGCAGGCCATTGTTGTCTCAAGACAAGCCCACTGACAAGCCCAATAGAAAAGCTCGCCGACAGGCCATTGTTGTCACCACAGACAAGCCCACTCCACATATTCGCAGGTGGGGGGGGTGTGGGGGGGGGGGTTCTCTTCACAAATCAGCTTTCCATGCATCTACTTAAGTGATGATGCATGTGGACGAGAACGCTAGCGTGTAAGTGCATGTGAAAATGCATGTTAACTTGCATGTGCATGTCAGTGTGCATGTGAATGTGCATGTCAGCGTGCATGTGCCCTTGAACAAGCATGTACATTATTTTGTCCACCAGTTTTGTGCAAGTGCAAGTGGACGAGAACGTTAACGTGAACATGCATGTGAAAGTGAACGAGCAGGTGTTTGTTTCGTTCATGTACATGAGAAAGTGCATGTTAACGTGCATGTGCATGTCAGAGTGCATGTGAATGTGCATGTCAGTGTGCATGTGCCTGTGAACAAGCATGCACATTATTTTGTCCACCATTTTTGTGCAAGTGCATGTAGACAAGAAAGCTAACGTGTATGTGCATGTGAAAGTGAACGAGCAGGAGTTTGTTTCGTTCATGTACATGAGAAAGTGCATGTTAACGTGCATGTGCATGTCAGAGTGCATGTGAATGTGCATGCCAGCGTGCATGTGCATGTAAACAAGCATGCACATTATTTTGTCCACCAGTTTCGTGCAAATGCATGTGCGTGGATTAGAACGCTAATGTAAGTGCAAGTTTAAGTAAACGAGCAGATGCATGTGAGTGCAAATGCACATTATTTTGTTCGCCAGTTTTGTGCAAGTGCATGTGAGCAGAACGCTAATGTGTAAGGGCACGTCAGTGTGCATGTGCATGTAAACAAGCATGTGCATGTCAGTGTGCATGTGCATGTAAACAAGCATGTGCATGTTTCGTGAATGTGAAAGTGCATGTGAACGTGGATTTGAAAGTGCAAGATAAAGTGCATTTGAAAGTGCATGTGCATGTCAGCGTGCTTGTGCTTGTAAACCAGCATGTGCATGTGAATTTGCATGTCAGCGTGCATATGCATATAAACGTGCGCGTGCATGTTTTGTGCACTCGCACGTTTACATACACATGCACGTCAGCCTGCATGCGGACATGCATGCGGACGTGCATGTGCATGTATCGGGCATTATAATGTTTTGGGCATGTGAAGGTGGATGTAAACGTGCATGTGAGCGTGCATGCGGAGGTGCATGTGAATTTTTCGGGCATGCGAATGTTTCAGTCATGTGTGTGTGAAGGTGCACGTAAACGTGCATGTGAGTGCATGCGGACGTGCACGTGAAAGTGCATGTGCATGTAAACGAGCATGCATACGTCCATGTGAATGTGCATGTTTCGTGCTTGTGATTTTGTATTGCATGTTTTGTGTATGTGCATGTGAACGTGCATGTCAGTGGGCATGAGCATGTAAACATGCATGTGATTGTGCATGTGAACGTGCATGTGGATGTTGTGTGCATCTGGATGTGGGCATGTGGACGTGCATGTGATTGTGCATGTGAACGTGCATCTGGATGTGGGCATGTGGACGTGCATGTGAACGTGCATCTGGATGTGGGCATGTGGACATGCATGTGATTGTGCATGTGAACGTGCATGTTGTGCATGTGAACGTGCATCTGGATGTGGGCATGTGGACATGCATGTGATTGTGCATGTGAACGTGCATGTTGTGCATGTGAACGTGCATCTGGATGTGGGCATGTGGACATGCATGTGATTGTGCATGTGAACGTGCATTTTGTGCATGTGTACGTGCATGTGAACGTGCATCTGGATGTGGGCATGTGGACGTGCATGTGAATGCGCTTCTTGTGTGTGTGGGGGTGTGTGTGAACGAGAGCATTCACGTGCATGTGGAATTACATGTGGACGGATGTGTGCATGTGCACGCAAACACAGACGTGGATGTGTGCATGTGGGCGTGCCTGTGAATGCGAACATGGATGAGGATGCTGTGTGCATGTGGGCGTGCACGTGCCTGTGAACGTGAGCATAGACGTGCATGTTAACGTGTGTGTGCATTTGCACACAACGCGAACGTGGATGTTGTATGCATGTGGGCGTGAATGGCTTCTTGTGACAGCCTGGTGCCGAAGACCACACACACACACACCACACACACACCACACACACACACAAAACACAAACACACACACACAAAACACACACACAAAACACACACACACACACACACAAAACACGCACACACACCGGCTCAACCACCTACCAACAGCCTGATGCCGAAGACCACACACACACCACACACACACACACACACACAAAACACACACACATCGGCTCAACCACCTACCAACAGCCTGATGCCGAATGAGACTTGCCTACGTTATAATCACCCAACAACCAAACTGCCCAACCCTTCAACCACCAAACCACTCAACCATTCAACCACCAAATCACGCAACCATTTACACACCCAACCCTTCAACCACCAAACCGCCCAGCCATTCAACCACCAAATCACCCAACCATTCAACCACCAAATCACCCAACCATTCACACACCCAACCACCCAACTATTCAACCACCAAACCACCCAACTATTCAACCACCGAACCACCCAACCATTCAACCACCAAATCACCCAACCATTCACGCACCAAACCCCCCTACCATTCAACCACCAAACCACCCAACCATTCAATCACCAAACCACCCAACCATTCAACCACCAAACCACCCAATGTGCAGGAAGGAGAGGCGTGAGGTGAAGTTGGCCAAGAGCTCAACCAAGAAGAATTTTGATTTGATCCGGGTAAGCCAATCTTCATTTGAATTTGAATTTGAATTTGAAAGTTGGCCAAGAGCTCAACCAAGAAGAATTTTGATTTGATCCGGGCAATTCAATCTTGATTTGAATTTGAATTTGAATTTGAAAGTTGGCATAGAGCTCAACCAAGCAGAATTTTGATTTGATCCGGGTGAGTCAATCTTGATTAGAATTTGAATTTGGAAGTTGTCTAAGAGCTCAACCAAGAATAATTTTGATTTCATCCGCCCAACTGTGCGAGTCAGCCCACCCACGGAACCGACCAACCAACCACACCCATCAACCAACCACCAACATTCAGGATGCCGCTCAACTATGAGAGTCAGACCAACCAACCAACCGACCAACAACACCCACCCACCAACCAACAACCGCCAACATGCAGGACGCCGCCCATCTGTGGGAGTCAGCCCACCCAACCACCCTACCAAACCCACCCACCCTCCCACCCGTGCAACTTCTCACCAAACCTCTTACCCAACCAACCAACCAACTACACCCACCCACCAACCAACCGCCAACATGCAGGACGCCGCCCAACTGTGGGAGTCAGCCCAACCACTTACTCACCAAACCACTAAACCACTCTCCCGCCCGTGCAACCTATCACCCAACCAACTACACCCACCCACTCACCCACCCACCAATCAACAGCCGCCAACATGCAGGACGCCGCCCAAATGTGGGAGTGATCCCAACTAACCACCCACTCACCAAACCACCCACCCACCCGTGGAACCTCTCACCAAACCTCACACACCCAACAAACTACACCCACCCATTCACCAACCAACAACCAACCACCAACACGCAGGATGCCGCCCAACTGTGGGAGTCGGCCCAGCCACCCACCCGTGCAACCTCTCACCAAACCACCCACCCACCTAACCAAACAACCAAACAACTACACCCACTCACCCACCCTTGCAACCTCTCACCAAACCTCCCATCCAACCAACCAACCAACCACACCCACCAACCAACCACCAACATGCAGGACGCCGCCCAACTGTGGGAGTCAGCCCACCCAACCAACCAACCACCCTCCCACCCTTGCAACCTCTCACCAAACCTCCCATCCAACCAAGTAATCAACTGCACCCCCCCCCACCAACCCATGCAACCTCTCACCAGACCCCCCATCCAACCAACCAACCACACCCACCACCCAACCAACAACATGCAGGACGCCGCCCAATTGTGGGATTCAGCCCACCCAACCAGCCAACCACCCTCCCACCCATGCAACCTCTCACCAGACCCCCCATCCAACCAACCAACCACACCCACCACCCAACCACCAACATGCAGGACGCCGCCCAACTGTGGGAGTCAGCTCGCTCCAAGGAGATCCTGGAAGCTGGCACTCTCGAGGAGCAAGTGACCCAGGTCCTAGCCAAGGTGAGTTTAGGTGTGGGGGTGGATGTGGGTGAGAATGTGGGGGTGGATGTGGGTGGGGTAGGGAGGATGAGTGTGGGTGGGTAGGGTGGGTGAGTGTGTGTGTGTGTGTGTGTGTCAAAACACTGTATGTCACACACTGTTCACTGTCATTCATTCTAGCTGCGGGCACTCTTGAGGAGCAAGTGACCCAGGTCCTTGCCAAGGTGCGTTTACGTGTTGTCGTGGATGTGGGAGTGTGTGGGTGTTTGGGGGTGTGTGTGGGTATGGGTGTGTGTGGGTATGGGTGTGTGGGTGGGTGTTTGGGTCGATACTGTGTGTGTGTCTGTGTCAGTGTTTCATTTTTCGACGACGCGTCGCCATTCCGTCGCCATTCCGTAGAATGCTACACCCCCCGGACCCCCCGATATCGGGACGCGCTGCCCCCCGACGCCCCCAGGCTCCACGCTTCGCGCTCCACCATGCGATGGCTACGCAACTATCCTGAAATCGGAATTGAGTAGCCCAAGTAGCTACTCAACCTGGACTACAGAAATCTGAAATAAAAAACACTAGTCTGGGTGAGTGAGTGAGTAACTGGGTGGGTATCAAGCATTGGGGTCGATACTGTGTATGACACACACTGTTCACGTCAATGCACTCTTGAGGAGCTAGTGACCCAGATCCTTGCTGAGGTGCGTTTTGGTGTGGGGGTGGATGTGGGTGAGTGTGTGTAGGGTGGATGAGTGTGGGTGGGGTAGGGTGGATAAGTGTGGGTGGGGTAGGGTGGATGAGTGTGGGTGGGGTAGGGTGAGTGAGTGTGTGTGTGTGTTAAAAAACTGTATGTCACACACTGTTCACTCTCATTCATTCTGGAAGCTGGCACTCCCAAGGAGCAAGTGACCCAGGTCCTTGCCAAGGTGTGTTTAGTTGTGGGGGTGGATGTGGGTAGGGTGGGTGGGGTAGGGCGGATGAGTGAGGGTGGGGTAGGGTGGGTGAGTGTGTGTCAAAACACTGTATGTCACACACTGTTCACTGTCATTCATTCTGGAAGCTGGCACTCCCAAGGAGCAAGTGACCCAGGTCCTTGCCAAGGTGTGTTTAGTTGTGGGGGTGGATGTGGGTAGGGTGGGTGGGGTAGGGCGGATGAGTGAGGGTGGGGTAGAGTGGGTGAGTGTGCGTCAAAACACTGTACGTCACACACTGTTCACTGTCATTCATTCTGGAAGCTGACACTCTAGAGGAGCTAGTGACCCAGGTCCTTGCCAAGGTGCGTTTAGGTGTGGGGGTGGGGGGTGGGTGAGTGTGGGTAGGGCGGATGAGTGTGGGAGGGGTAGGGTGGGTGAGTGGGGGTGGGGGAGAATATAATATACCTCTAATAATATGTGTTGTGCAAATGTGAAATGCAGGTGAAGGGCAAGGTGATGGAGCTGGCCAGCCACCACACAGCCTCACACATCATCCAGTTTGTGTAAAATTGCGGTACACGCATATAATTATTATTAAGTATTATTAATAAAGCAGTATATGTTTGGCGGTTGGCCCCAGTGAAGGCAAACGGGCTGGCCCCCTCAACTCACACCCTGTAATAAGGCGTACAATGTTTTTATTTATTATGTGTTTTTATTTATTTGTATGTGTTTTATATGTGTTTTTAGTTATTTATATGTGTTCTATGTGTGTTTTTAGTTATTTGCATGTGTTTTATATGTGTTTTTTATTTATTTACATGTGTTTTATATGTGTTTTTATTTATTTATATGTGTTGAGCAAATGTGTTGTGCCGGTCAAGAGCAAGGTGATGGAGCTGACCAACAACTACACAGCCCTACACAGCATTCAGTTTGTGTGGTTAAAGAAATTAGACAGCCAACCCTGTCAAAGACAAGGTCAAAGTCAAAGATAGGGTCAAGGTCAAAGTCAAAGACAGGGTCAAGGTCAAAGTCAAGTTCAAAGTCAAAGACAGGGTCAAGGTCAAAGTCATAGACAGGGTCAAGGTCAAAGTCAAAGACAGGGTCAAGGTCAAAGTCAAAGACAGGGTCAAGGTCAAAGTCAAAGACAGGGTCAAGGTCAAAGTCAAAGACAGGGTCAAGGTCAAAGTCAAAGACAGGGTCAAAGTCAAGGTCAAGGTCAAAGTCAAAGACAGGGTCAAAGTCAAAGACAGGGTCAAGGTCAAAGTCAAAGACAGGGTCAAAGTCAAGGTCAAAGTCAAAGACAGGGTCAAGGTCAAAGTCAAAGACAGGGTCAAGGTCAAAGTCAAAGACAGGGTCAAAGTCAAAGTCAAAGACAGGGTCAAAGTCAAGGTCAAGGTCAAAGTCAAGGTCAAGGTCAAAGTCAAGGTCAAAGTCAGAGTCAAAGTCAAGGTCAAGGTCAAAGTCAAGGTCAAAGTCAGAGTCAAGGTCAAAATCAAAGACAGGGTCGCAAGCACCGGCCTGAAGTGCAACACACAAATATAATATAATATAATCTAAGATCACGTAATATATATAAATATAACACTAATATGTGTAGTGCAAATATAATATATGCTTGACCTGGCCAACAACCACACAGCCTCACACATCACACATGATTCAGTTTGTGTGCAAATATAATATATGCTTGACCTGGCCAACAACCACACAGCCTCACACATCACACATGATTCAGTTTGTGTGCAAATATAATATATGCTTGATCTGGCCAACAACCACACAGCCTCACACATCACACATGATTCAGTTTGTGTGCAAATATAATATATGCTTGACCTGGCCAACAACCACACAGCCTCACACATCACACATGATTCAGTTTGTGTGCAAATATAATATAAATAAAAAATTATGTAATATAATAAAATATAAATTATAAATATAAAATAATATAATATAATAATGCAAATATAATATAAATATAAAATTATCTGTTGTTCACATGTGTTGCGCATGTCAAGGGCAAGGTGATGGAGCTGGCCAACAACCACACAGCCTCACACATCCCTCAGTACAAGTGCAAGTGTGATCCAAAAAATACACTATACTATAATATATCATGTAATATATAGAAATATAACAAAAATATGTGTTGTGCAAATAAGGCTTACTATTTATTTATGTATTTATTAAATTGTTTATTTATTTATTCACATGTGTTGTGCAGGTCAAGGGCAAGGTGATGGAGCTGGCCAACAACCACACAGCCTCTCGTATTATTCAGTTCTTGATCAAGAACGGCACGGAAGCTGAGAGGAAGCTGGTCATGGTTGAAGTACAGACGCACATGCCAGCACTGGCCAAGTCGAAGTACGGCCACCATCTGGTCAGGAAGCTGATCAATGTAGCAAGGAAAGATGACGTTCCAGGTCGGTGCCTTTTGTGTGTGTGTGTGTGCCTAGGGTTTACCTAATCTGTGTGTGTGTGTGTGTGTGTGTGTGTGTGTGTGTGTGTGTGTGTGTGCCTAGGGTTTACCTAATCTGTGTGTGTGTGTTTGTGTGTGTGCCTAGGGTTTACCTAATCTGTGTGTGTGTGTGTGTGTGTGTGTGTGTGTGCCTAGGGTTTACCTAATCTGTGTGTGTGCCTAAGCTACGAGCCACATCTTCAAGGCAGCTTCCCTGCCTCCCTATCCAGCCCCACCTAACGCAATCTACTGCACCTGGATGCTGACGTCATCAGTCTTCTACACCTGTTGAAATGTCAGCGCAGAGCCCAGTGGATGAGTCAGGGAGCTGCCTTGAAGCTGCTGCTCGTTGCTGAATCCCCCCCCTCATCCCCCTCCTACACAAACTCCTCCCCCCCCCCCCCTATCCATCTCCTACCTACACTCATCCCCCCATGCCCCCCCCAACCCCCACCCACGCACACAAACGCCGCTCACCGTCCCCCCACCCTCTACCCCCTGGCAGTTGTGTTGCTTTCAAGGGCCACATAACTGAACTGCCCCCCTCCCCTCCCCCCCCCCCCCCCCCCCCCCCCCCCATACAGCGCCGACCCACACTCCTCCCTCTCCTCCCCCCCACACACACAAACACAAATGCTGCCCGCCGTCCCCCCACCCTCTACCCCCCAGGCATTTGTGTTGCTTCCAAGGGCCACCTTAACGAACTACTCCGCCACCCTACAGCCCCAACCCACACTCCTCCCTCTCCTCCCCCCTCATCCCTCCCCCCCCCTCCCCCCCCCACACACACACACACAAACACAAACGCCGCTCACCGTCCCCCACCCTCTACCCCCCAGGCATTTGTGTTGCTTCCAAGGGCCACATTACCGAACTACTCCGCCACCCCCTACAGCCCCAACCCACACTCCCTCTCCTCCCCCCCCCTCATCCCTCCACACACCCCCACACACACACACACTTACACAAATACAAACGCCGCTCACCTTCCCCCCACCCTCTACCCCCCAGGGATCTGTGTAGCTTTCAAGGGCCACATCACAAAACTGCTCCGCCACCCCTACGGCGCCGACCCACACTCCTCCCTCTCCCCCCCCCCACCCCCCTCATCCCTCCAACCCCCCCCACACACAAACACAAACGCCGCTCGCCGTCCCCCCACCCTCTACTCCAGGGATCTGTGTAGCTTTCAAGGGACACATCACAAAACTGCTCCGCCACCCCTACGGCGCCGACCCACACTCCTCCCTCTCCCCCCCTCCCCCTCATCCCTCCAACCCCCACACACACAAACACAAACGCCGCTCACCGTCCCCCCACCCTCTACTCCAGGGATCTGTGTAGCTTTCAAGGGACACATCACAAAACTGCTCCGCCACCCCCTACTGCGCCGACCAACACTCCTCCCTCTCCTCCCCCCCCTCATCCCTCCACCACCCCCCCACACACACACATACACTAACACAAACGCCGCTCGCCGTCCCCCCACCCTCTACCCCCAGGGATCTGTGGAGCTTTCAAGGGACACATCACAAAACTGCTCCGCCACCCCCTACTGCACCGACCCACACTCCTCCCTCTCCTCCCCCCCCTCATCCCTCCCCACCCTCCCCCCCCCACACACACAAACACAAACGCCGCTCACCGTCCCCCACCCTCTACCCCCCAGGAGTTTGTGTTGCTTCCAAGGGCCACCTTAACGAACTACTCCGCCACCCTACAGCCCCAACCCACACTGCTCCCTCTCCCCCCACCCCCCCTCTCCTACCCCCCTCCTCCCTCTCCCACCCACACTCACTCCTCTCCCAATCCCCCCACCCTCTATCCCCAGGAATTTGTGTAGCTTCCAAGGGCCACATTACCGAACTACTCCGCCACCCCTACAGCCCCAACCCACACTCCTCCCTCTCCCCCCACCCCCCCTCTCCTACCCTCCCTCCTCCCTCTCCCACCCACACTCACTCCTCTCCCAATCCCCCCACCCTCTATCCCCCAGGAATTTGTGTAGCTTCCAAGGGCCACATTACCGAACTACTCCGCCACCCCTACAGCCCCAACCCACACTGCTCCCTCTCCCCCCACCCCCCCTCTCCTACCCCCCCTCCTCCCTCTCCCACCACACTCACTCCTCTCCCAATCCCCCCACCCTCTATCCCCCCAGGAATTTGTGTTGCTTTCAAGGGCCACATTACCGAACTACTCCGCCACCCCTACGGCGCCGATGTGCTCATGGACCTGTATGACGTGGCGTCCTCGTCAGCACGTACTTCCATGTGCGCTGAGCTGTACGGCCGGGAGTTCGTTCTGTTCAGCGGAGTCGCAACGACCAACGATGGCGTGGCCCTGACAGGAGGGCTGAAGCAGCTGCTGGAGACTGTTGGTGAGTGTGGGTGGGTTTGGTGAGAGTGGGTGGGTGGGTTTGGTGAGTGGGTGGGTTTGGTGCCTTTCAAGGTTGGGCCCCTGTAAGCAATTTGGGTAGGTGGCCCTGACGGGGGGTCTGAAGCAGCTGCTGGAGACTGTTTGTGAGTGTGTGTGGGTTTCGTGAGAGTGGGCGTGTGGGTGGGTTTGGTAAGTGAGGGTGGGTTCGGTGAGTGGGTGGGTTTGGTGCCTTTTAAGGTTGGCACCCTGTTAGCAGTTAGGGTAGGTGGCCCTGACGGGGGTCTGAAGCAGCTGCTGGAGACTGTTTGTGAGGGTGGTTCGGTTCGGTGCTGATTGAACCACCAAGTAGGAATCTTAATAAACAGTGAAGTCAAAAAGCAGGAATAATTTCCAGTAATTAATCATAATTAATGATTACTCGTCAATAATTACCAAAAATAACCCCAAAACAGGAATTATTCCAGTTATGAATCATAAGTAATGATTTCTCGTCAATAATTACCAAAAATAACCCCAAAACAGGAATAATTTCCAGTAATGAATCATAATTAATGATTACTCGTCAATAATCACCAATAAATACCCCCAAAACAGGAATAATTTCCAGTTATTACTAATTACTAATGATTACCAAAAAAACAGGAATAGTTCCCAATAATTACCCCAAAAAGCAGGAATAATTGCCAGTCAAGAAGTACCCATGTCTCTTGTTTGGCAATCTCCTTCGCAACAAGGTTTGGCCATCACTACTGGTATTGGGGGGAAAAGCAGGAATTTCAATAACCAGGAAAGTAGGGAAAGTAATAATAAGCAGTATAAAAAGCAGGAATAATTACCAGTCAAAAAGTACCCATATCTCTTGTTTGGCAGTCTCCTTTGTGACATTGAAGCCCAAGATTAGTTAAGCTGCTTGTGGGATTCCTCACCACATAAGCTGTTACCTCTTGAGGACATCAACTTCACCTATCATCATCATCACCACCATCATCACCACCATCATCATCACCATCATCACCACCATCATCACTACCCCCACCACCACCATCAAAACTATCACCACCACCACCACCCCACCACTACCAGTCTCCTTTGCGATATTGAATCCCAAGATTAGTTAAGCTGCTTGTGCGATTCCTCACCACATAAGCTGTTACCTCGTGGGGACATCAACTTCACCTACCATCATCACCACCATCATCACCACCATCATGACAACCCCCACCACCACCATCAAAACTATCACCACCACCACCACCCCACCACCACCAGTCTCCTTTGCGATATTGAAACCCAAGATTAGTAAAAGCTGCTTGTGCGATTCCTCATACACATAAGCTGTTACCCTCTTGGGGACATCAACTTAACCCCACCACAACCACCACCACAACCACCATAACCACTACCACCACCACCATCAAAAATACCAAAAATATAACCCCCCACCCAACCACCACCACAATCAAAAATATCATTCCCACACACACACCTTCACCCCCCCCACCAGCAGCAGCAGCACCCCACCACCACCACACCAGCCTAAACACCACCCCACCACCAACCTACACCACCCCACCACCAGCCTACCACCACCATCCCACCACCAACCAACCACCAACCTACCACCACCAGCCCACCACCAACCAACCATCAACCTACAACAACCAGCCCACCACCTACCTACCACCACCAACCTACCACCATCAGCCCACCACCAGCCAACCACCACCAGCACACCACCAGCCAACCACCACCAGCACACCACCAACCAACCACCAACCTACCACCATCAGCCAACCACCAGCCAACCACCACCAGCACACCACCAACCAACCACCAACCATCAAACACCAACCCACAGGTCCTTCCAAGCGCCTGTCTGTACTGCAGAGTATGACTAAGGGACTACAACCTGTGATGGAGAAGGCACTACTGCACCCCCCCATGGTCCACAGGTGGGGAGTATTCAATGCTGGTGGTGTGTAGTGTATAGTTGGGTGGGTAGTGTATAGATATGGAAAAGCGGTAGGGTAGTGGGGTGGGTTGTGTGTAGATGTTGGTGGTTGTGGATATGAGGGGTATAGTGGGTGGGTCGTGTGTAGATGTTGGTGGCTGTGGATGTGATGTTGGTGGTTGTGCTCGTGGATGTGGTGTTTTGTCTACTGTTTTGACCTGTTTTGTCTCTTGTTTTGTCTCCTGTTTTGACCTGTTTTGTCTATTGTTTAGTCTCATGTTTTGTCTCATGTTTTGACCTGTTCTGTCTCTTGTTTTGTCTCCTGTTTTGACCTGTTTTGTCTCTTGTATCGTTTCCTGTTTAGACCTGTTTTGCTGAAGGAGTTCCTTGAGTGGTTGTGCCCTCGAGGATTATATATGTTCTCTCATTTGTTTTAACTCGTGTTTTGACTCATGTTTTGTCCCTTGTTTTGACCCAGGCTGCTGAAGGAGTTCCTGGAGTGCGTGCCTGGTAGCGCCCTTGAGGATTCCTCAGACACGCTGTGCCAGAGCGGAGCTAACGTGTTGAAGATGGTCCACACCCATGACGGTGCTGCTGTGTGCTGCATGCTGCTGGCCTACGGCAGCCCTAGAGACAGGAAGAGATTGGTGAAAGCAATGAAAGGTGGGTGGGTGGGTAGCTGTGTGTGTGTGAGGTGTGTGTGTGGGGGGGGGGGGGGGGGGGGGGGGGGGGGGGGGGGGGGGGGGGGGGGGGGGGCTGCTGCTGGTGGTATATGGCGATCCTAGGACAGGAAAGAGATTGGTGAAAGCAATGAAAGGTGGGGGTGGGGGGGTGTAGCTGTGTGTGTGAGGTGTGTGTGTGTGGGGGGGGGGGGGGGGGGGGGGGGGGGGGAGCGGTGGTGATGGTCTACGGCAGTCGTGGTTTTGTATCTGTTTGTGTGTGGTGTGGGAGGGTGGGTGATGGTGGTGGTGATGCTGGCATATGGCAGCCTAGGGACAGGAAGAGATTGGTGAAAGCAATGAAAGGTGGGTGGGTGTGTAGCTGTGTGTGTGAGGTATGTGTGTGTGTGTGTGTGGGGGGGGGGGGGGGGGGGAGTGGTGCTGCTGCTGCTGGTATATGGCGATCCTAGGACAGGAAGAGATTGGTGAAAGCAATGAAAGGTGGGTGGGTGTGTAGCGGTGTGTGTGAGGTGTGTGTGTGTGTGTGGGGGGGGGGGGGGGGAGTGGTGGTGATGGTCTAACGGCAGTCGTGGGTTCGTATCTGTTTGTGTGTGGTGTGGGGGGGTGGGTGATGGTGGTGGTGATGCTGGCATATGGCAGCCCTGGGACAGGAAGAGATTGGTGAAAGCAATGAAAGGTGGGTGGGTGTGTAGCTGTGTGGGTGGGTGTGTAGCTGTGTGTGTGTGTGTGGGGGGGGGGGGGGGGGGGTGATGGTCTAGGCAGTCTTGGGTTTTTAGCTGTTTGTGTGTGGGAGAGTGGTGGTGATGCTGCTGGCCATGGCAGTCCTAGGGAAAGGAAGGGATTGGTGAAAGCAATGAAAGGTGGGTGGGTGTGGTATCTGTGTGTAGTGGTGATGGGTGTGTGTGGGTGGGAGGGGGGGTTAAGATTGTGTCGCCCCCGCACCCCTTATTATTATACCACAGTACTACTGTGCATCCACTTGAAAATTGTGTACTGCTGTGCCAACTATTTGTGCTGCTGTGCCAACTACTAGCACTGCCTTGCCAATTATTTGTACAGCTGTGACAACTAGTAGTACTGCCTTGCCAACTGTTTGTGAATGTCGATGCAGGTCTCGTGCGTGAGATGGCAACCAACGAGTGGGGCCACGCCGTATTGTGCCAGGCTGTCAATGTGATCGATGACACCCCCCTGGTGCAGCGTCAGGTCCTAAGTGAGCTCAAGGTAGGTCAGATTTTTTATTATTAACTTTTATTTTCCAGATTTTTATAAACAAAATAAAGAATAAATCAGATAAATGAAAGAACTATGATACGATTAATAAATTAAGGTGAAGGTGGGTTTTACGAAATATCAATAATAAATCAGAGCAAAATAAAATAGAAACGATAAGTACAATCATATGAGGGCGGGTCCATATAAAATCAAGAACAAATCAGATAAATGATATAGATCAGATGAATGATATAGATCAGATAAATGATATAGATCAGATGAATGATATAGATCAGATGAATGATATAGATCAGATAAATGATATAGATCAGATAAATGATATAGATCAGATGAATGATATAGATCAGATAAATGATATAGATCAGATAAATGATATAGATCAGATAAATGATATAGATCAGATGAATGATATAGATCAGATAAATGATATAGATCAGATAAATCAGATAGATTATATAAATCAGATAAATGATATAAACCAGATAAATTAGCGCAAAGTAGGTCAGAGTTTTGCTTTTCTCTTTCATCAACTTTTATTTTCCAGCTTTTTAATGAAATAATACAGCTGCTGATTCGCAGCAAGAACAGGCACTACCCCACCCAAACAACACACACAGACAAAAACACACATATAGACACAAATACACACAAACACCCCATGTTAACTCCTCCCCTCCCCCCCCCCTTGCACAGGCCATGATTGATGATGATTGAGCAGACCCCCATGCCCACAAGATACTGCTACAGCTGCTGAATTGCAGCAACAGCAGGCACTCCATCACATACAGCACACACACGCAAGACACAAGCACACACATATAGACACACATACATGTTAACTTCTCCCCCCCCCCCACCACCACCCACCCACCCCCTTGCACAAGCCATGATCAATGATACCTGTGCAGATCCCTACTCCGACAAGGTGCTGCTACAGCTGCTGGGTCGCAGCAACAACAGGCGCTACCCCACCCAAATCACACACACAGACAAAAACACAAACACGCACACAAACACGCACACAAACACACACACAGGCATAAACACACACACGCATACAAACACACACACAAACACACACACACACACACAAACACAAACACCCATGCTTACTTGTCCCCCCCCTTGCACATGCCATGAATTGATGATGCCCTGCGCAGACCACCACGCCCACAAGGTGCTGCTACAGCTGCTGAGTCCTAGCAACAAGCTGTACCTCACCCAAACCACACACACAGTCCCAAACACACACATAGACACACAAACCCATGCTTACTCCTTCTTCCCCCCCTTGCACAGGCCATGATTGATGATGCATGTGCAGATCCCTACACACACAAGGTTCCGCTACAGCTGCCGAGTCCTAGCAACAACAGGCACAGCCCCACCCAAACCACACACACACACATAGACACCAGCACACACCCGTGCCTTCTTCTCCCCCCCCTTGCGTAGGCCATGATTGATGATGGCTGCGCAGATCCCTACACACACAAGGTTCTGCTGCAGCTGCCGAGTCCCAGCAACAACAGGCACAGCCCCACCCAAACCCACACACAACAGCAGACACACACACACACACACATAGACACACACACACACACACATAGACACAAACACACACCCGTGCTTTCTTCTCCCCCCCCTTGCACAGGCCATGATTGATGATGCCTGCGCAGACCCCTTCGCCCACAAGTTGCTGCTACAGCTGCTGAGTTGCAGCAACAACAGGCACCACCCCACCTTAACCACACGCACACACACACACACACACACACACACACAGCCATGCTTACTCCCCCCCCCCCCACCGTGCACAGGCCATGATTGATGATGCCTGCGCAGACCCCTTCGCCCACAAGTTGCTGCTACAGCTGCTGAGTTGCAGCAACAACAGGCACCACCCCACCTTAACCACACACACACACACACATAGACACAAACACACACCCGTGCTTTCTTCTCCCCCCCTTGCACAGGCCATGATTGATGATGCCTGCGCAGACCCCTTCGCCCACAAGGTGCTGCTACAGCTGCTGAGTTGCAGTAACAACAGGAACAGCCCCACCTTAACCACACACGCACACACACACAGCCATGCTTACTTCCCCCCCCCCCCTGCACAGGCCATGATTGATGATGCCTGCGCAGACCCCTTTGCCCACAAGGTGCTGCTACAGCTGCTGAGTTGCAGCAACAACAGGCAAAGCCCCACCTTAACCACACACACACACACAGCCATGCTTACTCCCCCCCCCCCCCCCTTGCACAGGCCATGATTGATGATGCCTGCGCAGACCCCTATGCCCACAAGGTGCTGCTACAGCTGCTGAGTTGCAGCAACAACAGGCACCACCCACCGTAACCACACACACACACACAGCCATGCTTACTCCCCCCCCCCACCTTGCACAGGCCATGATTGATGATGCCTACGCAGACCCCTTCGCCCACAAGTTGCTGCTACAGCTGCTGAGTTGCAGCAACAACAGGCACCACCCCACCTTAACCACACGCACACACACACACACACATAGCCATGCTTACTCCCCCCCACCACCGTGAACAGGCCATGATTGATGATGCCTGCGCAGACCCCTTCGCCCACAAGTTGCTGCTACAGCTGCTGAGTTGCAGCAACAACAGGCACCACCCCACCTTAACCACACACACACACACACACACATAGACACAAACACACACCCGTGCTTTCTTCTCCCCCCCTTGCACAGGCCATGATTGATGATGCCTGCGCAGACCCCTTTGCCCACAAGGTGCTGCTACAGCTGCTGAGTTGCAGTAACAACAGGAACAGCCCCACCTTAACCACACACGCACACACACACACAGCCATGCTTACTTCCCCCCCCCCTGCACAGGCCATGATTGATGATGCCTGCGCAGACCCCTTTGCCCACAAGGTGCTGCTGACAGCTGCTGAGTTGCAGGCAACAACAGGCAAAGCCCCACCTTAACCACACACACACACACAGCCATGCTTACTCCCCCCCCCCCCCCCCCCCCCCCCCTTGCACAGGCCATGATTGATGATGCCTGCGCAGACCCCTATGCCCACAAGGTGCTGCTACAGCTGCTGAGTTGCAGCAACAACAGGCACCACCCCACCGTAACCACACACACACACACACAGCCATGCTTACTCCCCCCCCCCACCTTGCACAGGCCATGATTGATGATGCCTACGCAGACCCCTTCGCCCACAAGTTGCTGCTACAGCTGCTGAGTTGCAGCAACAACAGGCACCACCCCACCTTAACCACACGCACACACACACACACACACAGTCCCATGCTTACTCCCCCCCCACCACCGTGAACAGGCCATGATTGATGATGCCTGCGCAGACCCCTTCGCTCCACAAGGTGCTGCTACAGCTGCTGAGTTGCAGCAACAACAGGCACCACCCCACCTTAACCACACACGCACACGCACACACACACAGCCATGCTTACTCCCCCCCCCCCACCCCACCCCCCTTGCACAGGCCATGATTGATGATACCTGCGCAGATCCCAACACACACAAGGTTCTGCTACAGCTGCTGTGTCCTGGCAACAACAGGCACAGCCCCACCTTAACCACACACGCACACACAAAACCCATGCTTACTCCCCCCCCCCCCTTGCACAGGCCATGATTGATGATGCCTGCGCAGACCCCTTCGCCCACAAAGGTGCTGCTACAGCTGCTGAGTCCTGGCAACAACAGGCACAGCCCCACCTTAACCACACACGCACACACACGCACACACAAACCCATGCTTGCTCCCCCCCGCCCTTGCACAGGCCATGATTGATGATGCCTGCGAAGACCCCTTCGCCCACAAGGTGCTGCTACAGCTGCTGAGTTGCAGCAACAACAGGCACAGCCCCACCTTAACCACACAAGCACACACAAACCCATGCTTACTCCCCCCCCCCCCCCCCCCCCCCCCCCCCCTTGCACAGGCCATGATTGATGATGCCTGCGCAGACCCCTTCGCCCACAAGGTGCTGCTACAGCTGCTGAGTCCTAGCAACAACAGGCACAGCCCCACCTTAACCACACACGCACACACAAACCCATGCTTACTCCCCCCCCCCCCCCCTCCCTTGCACAGGCCATGATTGATGATGCCTGCGCAGACCCCTTCGCCCACAAGGTGCTGCTACAGCTGCTGAGTTGCAGCAACAACAAGAACCCACCACACACGCACACACAAACCCATGCTTACTCCCCCCCCCACCTTGCACAGGCCATGATTGATGATGCCTGCGCAGACCCCTACGCCCACAAGGTGCTGCTACAGCTGCTGAGTCCCAGCAACAACAGGCACAGCACCACCTTAACCACACACGCACACACAAACCCATGCTTACTCCCCCCCCCACCTTGCACAGGCCATGATTGATGATGCCTGCGCAGACCCCTACGCCCACAAGGTGCTGCTACAGCTGCTGAGTCCCAGCAACAAGCTGTACCTCACACCATCAGTGATGGAGCTGCTGAACCAGCCACCGCGAACAGTTACAGGGTCAAGTGGAAAGATGGTCACCGACATTGAGGGAGACGAGGTGGGTCGCTTTAGTTGTTATGCCCCCCCTCCCCCCTCCCCCCCCCCCCCCCCACACACACACACACACACACACTCACTGAGCTACTGAACCAGCCACCGCGAACAGTTACAGGGTCCAGTGGAAAGATGGTCACCGACATTAAGGGACACGAGGTGGGTCGCTTTAGTTGTTATGCCCGCCCCCCCTCCCCCCCCCCCCCCCCCCCCTCCCCCCCCACACACATACATACATACACACATACACACACACACTGAGCTACTGAACCAGCCACCGCGAACAGTTACAGGGTCAAGTGGAAAGATGGTCACCGACATTGAGGGAGACGAGGTGGGTAGCTTTAGTTGTTATGCCCCCCCTCCCCCCCCCCCCCTCCCCCTCCCCACACACACACATACATACACACTTACACACACACACTGAGCTACTGAACCAGCCACCGCGAACAGTTACAGGGTCCAGTGGAAAGATGGTCACCGACATTGAGGGAGACGAAGTGGGTAGCTTTAGTTGTTATGCCCCCCCTCCCCCCCCCCCCCACACACACAACACACACACATACACGTACACACACACTGAGCTACTGAAACCAGCCCACCCCGAACAGTTACAGGGTCCAGTGAAAGAAAGTGACTGAGGGAGACAAGGTGGGTAGCTTGAGTTGTTATGCCCCCCCCCATCCACACACACACACCATCGGCGATGGAGCTACTGAACCAGCCACCGCTGACAGTTACATGGTCGCCGACCTTGAGGGAGACGAGGTAGGGTAGCTTTAGTTGTTATGCCCCCCACCACCACACCCCACCACACACACACACTCACACACACTGAGCTACTGAACCAGCCGCCGCGAACCGAGACGGGGTCCAGTGTGAAGATGCTCACCGACACTGAGGGAGACAAGGTGGGTACCTTGGGCTGTGATCAGAATGACCTGAAAATTAGCTCTAAGCATAGACATGAATCATCCCATTATAGCCCCATTCTCAGAAAAATGAACGACACTGGAAAGATGGTGACGGTCATTGAGGGTGACGCAGTGGGTAGCTTGAGTTTTTATGCCCCACCCCACCCACCCACCCCAAAAAGGAGTTCTGAGGCAGGAGGAGAAGAAAAAAGATCTCTCCCCCCAACCCAACCAGGGTACTTCCATTGACCAAGTTGGCCAGCGCTTTAGCGCACTTGAAAGGAGAAAAACTGCGCTTTGTAGTGCAAAAAGCGCAAAAATTGCTTGTTGCGCCCACAGGGGGTTGCAAAAAACTGCGCGAAACGCGCAGTGGGGCTCAAAAAGGCAGCGCACCAGCGCTCAAAAGCGCGCGCTTGGAAGTACCCTGAACCCACCCCCAAAATAATGAGAACTCCCTCTGGTCCCGTCAGTGGAAAATAGTGACTAACATAGAGAAAGACCAGGTGGGTAGGTACCAGGGTACTACAAAGCGCGCGCTTTTGAGCGCTGACTTTTTGACCCCCTCAGCGCTTTTAAGCGCAGTTTTTGCAACCCTTGTGGGCGCTGCAAGCAATTTTTGCGCTTTTTGCACTACAAAGCGCAGTTTTTTTGTTTTCAAGTGCGCTTAAGCGCTGTTCACTTCGGCCATTTGAAGTACCCTGGACGATTGAACCCCTACTGCCACCCTCTTTGTTTCTATCCAGCCCCTTTCAGTGATTTACATTGGTCTAGTGGTAGACCAAATCACTTTGAGGACGAAGAGTCGGGGGTTGGATTTTTTGCGCTTTTTTGTACTAGAAAGCGCTGACTGATTTGACAAAAAGTAGCACCCTGGTAGGTGCAGTTTTTCTTTTCTGAGCTATTGAATTTTGAGCTATGTAATTTTGGGCTATTGGATTTTAAGTTGTGGTATTTGAGTCGTGGCTGTGCAGTCTCAGTGGAAAAATAGTGACGATTATTGAGAGAGACAGGTGGGAAGTTCGAGTTTTTATGTTCTGAGTTATTGTATTGTGCCCTGAACTGGTCCCCGACAAGTCGTAATTTCTGCTCTCCAAATACTTTTTACTGCTTTTTTACTGCTTTTTAAATGTTTTTTTACTGCTTTGTATTGCTTTTTTACTGCTTTTTACTGCTCTCCAAATACATTTATCAGGATGAGTTTGACGCGTTGGCTGACAGCATGGCGGTCGAGGAAGAGGACGATGGCGACTTGTGCAATTTCATAATGTCTGCTCTCTTATTGACTCTAATCGATTATCATTTCTGCTCTCTCATTAGCAGGATGAGTTTGACGTGTTGGCTGACAGCATGGCGGTCGAGGAAGAGGACGATGGCAATGACAACTTTGGCAATTTCACGATGTCTGCTCTGTTATTGACTCTAATCGACTATCATTTCTGCTCTCTCATTAGCAGGATGAGTTTGACGTGTTGGCTGACAGCATGGCGGTCGAGGAAGAGGACGATGGCGACTTTTGCAATTTCAAAATGTCTGCTCTTTTATTGACTCTAATCGACTATCATGTCTGCTCTCTTCTTGGCAGGACGAGTTTGACGCGTTAGCTTACAGCATGGCGGTCGACGAGGAGGACGATGGTGATGACAACTTCGGCAATTTCACGATGTCTGCTCTCTTATTGACTCTAATCGACTATCATTTCTGCTCTCTTATTAGCAGGATGAGTTTGACGTGTTGGCTGACAGCATGGCGGTCGACAAGGAGGACGATGGCAATGACAACTTCTGCAATTTCACAATGCTCTTCTCTATTGACTCAAATCGACTATCATGTCTGCTCTCTTATTGGCAGGACGAGTTTGACGCGTTGGCTGACAGCATGGCGGTCGACGAGGAGGACGATGGTGATGACATGTTTACCAAGAAGGAGCCCAAGGACAAGAAGGCCAAAAAGGACAAGGCCCCCAAGGACAAGAAGCCAGCTGACGCCGACGCCGAGGATGCTGACGAGGATGCCTCGGACAAAAACAGCGCCCCATCTACCCAGACCAGAATCCTGGGAGTTAGTAAGAAGGACCCTGTGCAGAGGCGGACTGAGCTGTTGGGAAAGGCAGATGGCCTGGGAGCCCTTCTAGTGGATGTGTGTACTGGAAAGGCCGGGGAGCTGCTCCGCTCGCCCCAAGGCAGCCATGTACTGCATGAGGTTGTGCGAGGTGGAGATGACGGTGAGTAGTAGTTGGGGTTCGGAGCTGTTGGGAAAGGCAATGCCTGGGAGCCCTTTTTAGTGGATGCATGTACTGGCAAGGCCGGAGAGCTGCTCCGCTCGCCCCAAGGCAGCCATGTACTGCATGAGGTTGTGCGAGGTGGAGATGACGGTGAGTAGTAGTTGGGGTTCGGAGCTGTTGGGAAAGGCAGATGGCCTGGGAGCCCTTTTAGTGGATGTATGTACTGGCAAGGCCGGAGAGCTGCCGCTAAGGCAGCCATGTACTGCATGAGGTTGTGCGAGGTGGAGATGACGTGAGTAGTAGTTGGGGTTCGGAGCTGTTGGGAAAGGCAGATGCCTGGAGCCCTTTTAGTGATGTATGTACTGGCAAGGCCGGAGAGCTGCTCCGCTTGCCCCAAGGCAGCCATGTACTGCATGAGGTTGTGCGAGGTGGAGATGACGGTGAGTAGTAGTTGGGGTTCGGAGCTGTTGGGAAAGGCAGATGGCCTGGGAGCCCTTCTAGTGGATTTATGTACTGGCAAGGCGGGGGAGCTGCTCCGCTCGCCCCAAGGCAGCCATGTACTGCATGAGGTTGTGCGAGGTGGAGATGACGGTGAGTAGTAGTTGGGGTTCGGAGCTGTTGGGAAAGGCAGATGGCCTGGGAGCCCTTCTAGTGGATGTATGTACTAGGCAGGCGGAGAGCTGCTCGCTCGCCCAAGGCAGCCATGTACTGCATGAGTTGTGCGAGGTTGGAGATGACGGTGAGTAGTAGTTGGGGTTCGGAGCTGTTGGGAAAGGCAGATGGCCTGGGAGCCCTTCTAGTGGATGTATGTACTGGCAAGGCCGGAGAGCTGCTCCGCTTGCCCCAAGGCAGCCATGTACTGCATGAGGTTGTGCGAGGTGGAGATGACGGTGAGTAGTAGTTGGGGTTCGGAGCTGTTGGGAAAGGCAGATGGCCTGGGAGCCCTTCTAGTGGATTTATGTACTGGCAAGGCGGGGGAGCTGCTCCGCTCGCCCCGAGGCAGCCATGTACTGCATGAGGTTGTGCGAGGTGGAGATGACGGTGAGTAGTAGTTGGGGTTCGGAGCTGTTGGGAAAGGCAGATGGCCTGGGAGCCCTTCAAGTGGATGTATGTACTGGCAAGGCCGGAGAGCTGCTCCGCTCACCACAAGGCAGCCATGTACTGCATGAGGTTGTGCGAGGTGGAGATGACGGTGAGTAGTAGTTGGGGTTCGGAGCTGTTGGGAAAGGCAGATGGCCTGGGAGCCCTTCTAGTGGATGTATGTACTGGGAAGGCGGGGGAGCTGCTCCGCTTGCCCCAAGGCAGCCATGTACTGCATGAGGTTGTGCGAGGTGGAGATGACGGTGAGTAGTAGTTGGGGTTCGGAGCTGTTGGGAAAGGCAGATGGCCTGGGAGCCCTTCTAGTGGATTTATGCACTGGCAAGGCGGGGGAGCTGCTCCGCTCGCCCCAAGGCAGCCATGTACTTCATGAGGTTGTGCGAGGTGGAGATGACGGTGAGTAGTAGTTGGGGTTCGGAGCTGTTGAAAGCAGATGGCTGGGAGCCCTTCTAGTGGATTTATGCACTGGCAAGGCGGGGGAGCTGCTCCGCTCGGCCCAAGGCAGCCATGTACTGCATGAGGTTGTGCGAGGTGGAGATGACGGTGAGTAGTAGTTGGGGTTCGGAGCTGTTGGGAAAGGCAGATGGCCTGGGAGCCCTTCTAGTGGATGTATGCACTGGCAAGGCGGGGGAGCTGCTCCGCTCGCCCCAAGGCAGCCATGAACTGCATGAGGTTGTGCGAGGTGGAGATGACGGTGAGTAGTAGTTGGGGTTCGGAGCTGTTGGGAAAGGCAGATGGCCTGGGAGCCCTTCTAGTGGATTTATGCACTGGCAAGGCGGGGGAGCTGCTCCGCTCGCCCCAAGGCAGCCATGTACTGCATGAGGTTGTGCGAGGTGGAGATGACGGTGAGTAGTAGTTGGGGTTCGGAGCTGTTGGGAAAGGCAGATGGCCTGGGAGCCCTTTTAGTGGATGTATGTACTGGCAAGGCCGGAGAGCTGCTCCGCTTGCCCCAAGGAAGTCATGTGCTGCATGAGGTTGTGCCAGGTGGAGATGACGGTGAGTAGTAGTTGGTGTTTGAAGGGAGGGGGGGGGGGGGGGTAGGAACTTTGAGCCAATAGCGCTAAAAGCAAGCCGGGGAGCTGTTACGCTCGCCTCAAGGCAGTCATGTGCTGCATGAGGTTGTGCCAGGTGGAGTTGACGGTGAGTAGTAGTTGGGGTTCGAGGGGGGGGGGGGGGGGTAGGAACTTAGAGCCAATAGAGCTAAAAGCCACACACACCACACACCACACCACATACACACACCACCACCACCTAGGGGGGTAGAAAGTTAGAGCCAATAGAGCTAGAAGCAAGGCCGGGGAGCTGCTACGCTCGCCTCAAGGCAGTCATTTGCTGCATGAGGTTGTGCGAGGTGGTGAGTAGTAGTTGGGGTTTGAAGATGGAAGGGGGGGGGTAGGAGCTTTGAGCTAATAGCGCTAGCTTGCGCTAAAAGCGTTTCCGTTATTAGCGCTAGTTAGACAACCAACCATCACCCTCACACTGCAGCTGTCTTCGACACATTTCCCATCGGCCAGTTGACCAACAAACAAACTAACCAACTAACCACCATCACACAGCAGGTGTCCTTCTTGACATCTTTCCCACCGACCTACTAACCAACAAACTAACCAACCCACCCACCCACTCACCCTCACACGACAGGTGTCCTTCTTGACATCGTTCCCACCGGCGTGACAGCGGTACAAACCGCTTTGGTTTCGGAGGTTGGACGTGACCCTGCAGATCTGGAGGCCATGAGCTCTGAGGAGGCAGGCCCATCTCTGAAAGTGGAACACGTGATGGTTCACTACTTTGCCAGCAGGGCGCTAAGGAGGTCAGTCACTTTATTTTGAATTTGAATTGAAAGTGGAACACGTGATGGTTCACAACTTTGCCAGCAGGGCGCTAAAGAGGTCAGTTACTTTATTTTGATCAATAAATCAATAGGACACCTTATTAGGGAAGGCGTGAGATTACAAATGATTAACAAATCAATCACTAAAGAGGTCAGTTACTTTATTTTGATAAACAAATCAAACAAATAAACAAATGATAAACACTTTATTTTGACAAACAAATAAACAAATCAAACAAATGGACAAATGATAAGCAAATCAATCGCTCAAGTGGTCAGTTACTTTATTTTGATAAACAAATCAATAGTACGCCTTATTACAAGGCGTGAGATTGAGGGGGGCAGCCCGTTTGCATGCACTGGGGCCAACCACCAATCTCATTCCAGCAACGCTTTCGCGTCCCCAGGTGATCTTGATTCAGATGAAACTATATTTATGTATGTATGTACGTATGTTTCAGCCCTCCCCCTCCACCACCCAGCCTCCTCCTCCCCTCCACCACACAGCCCTCCTGCCCTCCACCACACAGCCCTCCTGCCCCTCCACCACACAGCCCTCCTCCCTCCACCACCCACCCTCCTGCCCCTCCACCGCCCAGCCCTCCTCCCCCTCCACCACCCAGCCCTCCTCCCCCTCCACCACCCAGCCCTCCTCCCCCTCCACCACCCAGCCCTCCTGCCTCTCACCACCCAGCCTCCTCCCCCTCCACCACCAGCCCTCCTCCCCCTCCACCACCAGCCTCCTCCCCCTCCACACCCAGCCCTCCTGCCCCTCCACCACCCAGCCCTCCTCCCCTCCACCACCCAGCCTCCTCCCCCTCCCCACCCAGCCCTCTCCCCCTCCACCACCCAGCCCCTCCCCCTCCACCACCCAGCCCTCCTGCCTCACCACCCAGCCTCCCCCTCCACCACCCAGCCCTCCTCCCCTCCACCACCCAGCCCCCCTCCCTCCACCACCCAGTCACCATCACCAGTTGTCAGCATCACTCAATACAAACAACACCCTTGCCTCCACAGGATTATTTGGGCATTGGCTGAGGGAGAGGGTCGCAGCCACGACTCCAGCTGAGCTTTTGTGCTTGCTTATTTGTCTTCTCACACCATCCCCCTTCACCACCACCACCACCCATTGACCAGCATCAGCATCGCCACCATCACCACCACCACCCATTGACCAGCATCAGCATCACCACCATCACCACCACCACCCATTGACCAGCATCAGCATCACCACCATCACCACCACCACCCATTGACCAGCATCAGCATCACCACCATCACCACCACCACCCATTGACCAGCATCAGCATCACCACCATCACCACCACCACCCATTGACCAGCATCAGCATCACCACCATCACCACCACCACCCATTGACCAGCATCAGCATCACTCAATAAAAACAACACTCTTGCCTCCACAGGATGATTCTTGCATCGGCAGAGGGAGAGGGTCGTAGCCACGACTCCAACTGAGCTTTTGTGCTTGATTATTTCTCTTCTCACACCATCCCCCACTGCCACCATCACCCCCTCCATCACCACCACCACCATCACCACCACCATCACCCAATCATCAGCATCGCTCATCACAAACAACGTCCTTGTCTCCCCAGAATGATTCTTGAATGGGCAAAGGGAGAGGGTCACAGCTCCCCCCCCCCCCCCCCATCACCACCACCAATCCATCCCCTCCGTCACCACCACCACGCAGTCATCAGCATCACTCAATACAAACAACACCCTTGCCTCCACAGGATGATTTTGGCGTCGGCAGAGGGAGAGGGTCGTAGCTCACACCATTCCCCTCCACCACCTAATCCACCATCACCTAGTCCACCTCCTCCATCACATCCACCACCATCCAATAACCAGTTAGCATCACTCAATACAAACAACACTTGCCTCCACAGGATGATTCTTGCATCGGCAGAGGGAGAGGGTCGCAGCCACGACTCCAGCTGTGCTTTTGTGGAGGCGGTGTGGGATGGCGCTCTCAAGGGAAACTGCAAACAGTGGATTGACAGCCACGGCATGAAGGTGGGTAGGCATTATATGTCAGGCATTATGTACATATATATATTTATTTGTGGGTGTGGGTGTGGGTGCGTGTGTGTGGGGGGGGGGGGGGGTAGAAAGCTGATACAGGCTGTGTGGGAAGCCGCACTCAAGGGATGCTGCATACAGTGGACAGCCATGGCATGAAGGTCTCCCCCTTATACTTCTTTGTACTGCTTGTAGGTGCTAGCTGCCTTGTGGCAGTACATGTGTAAAGGCTGAAGCTGCCAAGGAGCTGGGCAACTCCAGGTCAAATTTAAAATTTCAAACCCTCTCCCTACTGCGTACTGCTTGTAGGTGCTAGCTGCCTTGCTGCATTGTGGCAGTACACGCGTGAAGGCTGAGGCTGCTAAGGAGTTGAAGCCCTTGGTAAAAGGATCTCTGGAGGATTGGTCCACGCCACTTGTTACCGCCCCTGTCAGGAAGCCTAAGGGGGGGGCTGTGCCCAGCACTACTGCAAAGGAGGAGAAGGCCAAAACGCCTGCAGCCAAAGCACCTGCAGCAAAAACACCTGCTGCCAAAAACACCAGCTGCCAAAACACCTGCAGCAAAAACACCAGCCGCCAAGACGCCTGCTGCCAAAACGCCAGCTGCCAAGACACCTGCAGCAAAAACACCAGCCGCCAAGACGCCTGCTGCCAAGACGCCAGGTGCTGGTAAGACCCCTCAGAAGAGCGAGGCTGCCCCTAGGAGCTCCAAACGACTGAAGCAGTGAGCACGCACTGCATAGTTTTTCCTTTCAGCTACGAGCAGCAAAGATGCTGCTGCTGCTGCTGCTGGTACCCGCAAAGAAAAGCAGTGAGCACGCACGGCAAGCCCTAGAAAGAAGAAGAAGAGTGATTGTTACATGAGCTTCAGAGGGAGAAGGTCCTAGCCACGACTCCAGCTGTGCTTTTGTGGAGGCTGTGTGGGACGCCGCACTTAAGGAGACTCAGTGTAGTTCACCTAAGTCCTTTCAAATTTTCTTATCAGCTTCTAGGCAGCTTCCTTAGACAGCCTCTAGGGTGTACCGAACTGTTGCTGCAGTTATGTACAGCTCATTGTGTCAGCGGTACAGAATCAGAATGTATTGCTGCAGTATATTACAGCTGATTGTGTCAGCGGTCCAGAATCAGAATGTATTGCTGCAGTTATTTACAGCTCATTGTGTCAGCTGTACTGAATCAGAACGTATTGCTGCACTTGTTTACAGCTGATTGTGTCAGCTGTACTGAATCAGAATGCATTGCTACTGATTGTGTCAGCTTCAAGGTGCACTAGCTTGCGTCAGGTTTGGTTGAATAGCCAGTCAGGGGAGCTGCCTAGAAGCTGCTCATAGCTGAACAGAAAGTATGACATAACCATGAGAACTAAGGGGCACACTTAGGGTTGTGCAAAGTAATGAGAATGCCTGTCGGGGTGGGGTAGTAAGGGAGCCCCGTCTTTTCGCAGTTGAGAACGGGCTGCTACTTAACCAGGACAAAGCTACCATGGCAGTTGATAGCGGGGTTAGTTGTTCAAGGTTACTTCAGAACCTATGTTTCGTGAACCCTAAATACCAAAAAAGATAACGCCTGGAGGGCGTGGTGTTAAGGGGGACTCCCGTACGCCGCAGCTGGGAAAGTCACCATGGCAGACATATAGTAGTGAGCCCTAATATACATTTCATTAGCCCAAATCTACATTCCCAATATGACGGTCAGTCCAAAATCTGCGATTTGTGATGTGAAACGTACATAAATAGGTGTTCTACAATCTAAACTGGGGGCTCAGCCATTTAGTCCATCTAGAATATTCAATTAAAGTTAAATCATCTGCATAGCACGAACTCCGGGCCCCAGTCGTTTACGACTTGTTGGCGTTCAGTTCTCTAGTGTGTGTATACGGCCTTGCCCAATATCGAGGCTGTGCAAGTCTGTTTAGCCTATTGGGCTACGCCTGTACCGACTAGACTGTAAAAACACACAGTAGATATGAAGCACACGCTCAATGCAAGCCCTGCGGCTCATTAGGATTGGTTTGTTACATGGGTGACATGATGGTTACTTTTGTTACATAGGATTTTTACCATGGGTTTTCAGCCAAGTCTGGGTTGCTCACCGTCTTCCATTTCCAAGGTCCACCGTGCGATACCCACAGAAACCAGGGAGCATACTAAGCGGATTAGGCAGTTGAAAGGCTCGTCCTGTGGTCCAGGTCATATATGTGTATATGTAGTATAGCCTCAATGCAGGCCCATTATATATATGTAGGGAACACGCACTGCAACCGCCTGTGCAATGTATCCAGGCTTTTATTTAAGATATTGAAATTGAAATTGTTACATCCGAGTAATGAAGTCACTCTCAGGACGTGGAATTAAGGACACCACAGCGTAAGCCTGAGCTAGCCGTAGTCACCGTAGGAGCAAAGGACAGGGTCTGTGCTAATCCCCCGGTATTGACCGGGTTGCGCTCCATAAACGACGACATTTTTTGTTAATATTCCACTTGTAGCACAAATGCTATATTACGTTTTGATTCCGGAGTTGTGTGCAGAGCACAGTGACGAGGGGAAGTCGGTAAGGATAAGATCTTTACAGTTAGATAAAGCATTCAATCGATGCGCTAGGAGGAAGTACTGAGATTGCGCGGTACCACAGGGTACCGGCCACAGAGTCCGTGCCATAGCTGGCAGCGGCACTGCAGTACGGTGCTACAGGGCGGGATACCTGTGCACTCTAAGTCACTCGAGGTGAACCGGGAAACCCGGTGAATAACATTACGCACCTTGCTTGCGACGCAACGGACCCCTTCGACGTAGCGTCTATGTTGGAGGACGCAGCTTCCTGAGCAATCCTGGCATTTATTTTTAACTGTATGTATGTTGCAGTCCAGGAGTAGGCCAAATAGGCTAAAGGGACTTGTCCAACATTGACATACTTGTGACAGGGCTAAACAGACAAGCAATAAAGAACGAACCTACTTTGGGGGGGGGGGGGGGGGGACTGCAGACTCGTACAGGTCAGTATCTTAGAAACTGATACAAAGACATGAAACTTCAAGGAGTTGCGAGCTAGAAGAGAAAGGCAGTAGCATACAGACAGTACTGCTACTGTAGTGCACGTAGGGGCAGGCGGCCCCTGTCGCTATCAGACTAGCGGTACAAAGCCCGGAGGGCCTTAGACCGTGAGTGCACTTGGCCCACTCGTGTATCACATATAAGTCGTACTATAAACATTCCCCAAAAACCTGCTCACACAACTCAGGCAGTGCATGGCGAAGTTGTTTGATAACGCGTCTACCAGCCTTCATATCAGGCTGAGCATGGCTTTCGATAGAGCCTGAGGGGTGGGTGGGGTGAGTTTGGGTGGGGTGGGGTGTGTGACCATATCAGGCTGCTCATGGTCTTCCGGTAGAGCCTGAGGGGTGGGTGGTGGTGTGGTGTGTGTGGGGGGGGGGTGTGGTGTGTGTGGGGGGGTGGGTGGGGTGTGTGGGGGGTGAGTTTGGGTGGTGTGTGTGTGACCATATCAGGCTGAGCATGGCTTTCGATAGAGCCTGAGGGGTGGTGGGGTGAGTTTGGGTGGTGTGTGTGTGTGTGACCATATCAGGCTGCTCATGGTCTTCCGGTAGAGCTGAGGGGTGGGTGGGGTGGTGGTGTGTGTGTGTGGGGTGGGGGGTGGGGGGGTGAGTTTGGGTGGTGTGTGTGTGACCATATCAGGCTGCTCATGGTCTTCCGGTAGAGCCTGAGGGGTGGGTGGGGTGAGTTTGGGTGGGGTGGGTGGGTGATCATTCAGGCTGCTCATGGTCTTCCGGTAGAGCCTGAGGGGTGGGGTGGGGGGGGGGGGGGTGCAGTTTGGGTGGTGTGTGTGTGTGACCATATTTCAGGCCGCTCATGTCTTCCGGTAGAGCCAATATGGGCGTCGAACCGTTTTCCCAGAATACATTTCCCCTGTGAGATAGCCACGTGACAGGTTTGGATCCCAACCGGTCATAGATAGACATCCCCTCCCTCCTCTACACGTCAGTTTAAAGACTTGTCAATATCGAAAGTGTAAAACGCTTCTATCTAAACGAATTCTCGTGGAGTACGGAAGTGTTGGCTGCGTGCTTTTTTGTTTGTTTTCAAATTTTTGGGGGGTGAACAAACATTTAAAACACTTCAGACAGCAGAAGCAGAAGCACAAAAAAAAACATTAACACGAATCCTTCATCTCGAAGCTACTGCCGAATTTGGTGCTAACGACAGCTCGTAACAAGCAGTGCATTCCAACAAAACAAAACAAAGCCCCGGGTATCCATTTTAGAGGTTTGTTGTGACAGTAACGCTGTCCAACCAACGGAACGATTCAGTCAAGTAGTTTACACGTATCAGATATACAGGGAACATAGTTATTCGCGCAAGCAGGCCCGGTGGGGGGAATAATATAGAAGTGGGATGCGTATTGCATAGGTATGCAATCAGTGGCAGCGCACAGCTGTCTATAGCTGGCGGAAGCAGGGACTTGGAGGAACAGGTTGCCGGTGCGCATTATGCAAATTTCAGTAAGCGACATATTTGTCCGTTTTTTTTTTTTTTTTTTTAGTTGTGAGGATTTTCATTCCTCAGGAAGGTGGACACAACAGCGACATAATGCGACGAAGGGGTGACCCTGGGGGCTCTCCAGCCTCTCACTTTTTTTGCTATCTTTTATCAGACCAAATGACTTCTGAGACCATCATTGGGATTGTTTTGAGAGGGCATTCCGCAAACTGAAGTCCGGGAGTATAGGGTGTGTGTGTGGGGGGGATGGGCGGATAATGTGGGTGGGTATGAGTGGTATGGATTGGGTGGGTATGGGTGGGTGAATGGATGAGATGGATGGTAAGGTAGGGTAGGGTATGATGGATGGGCTGAATGGATGGGTGGGTGGCTGAATGGGTGAGTATTTTTACTATCACACAATCCTGTTTGGGAATCGCTGAGGATTCCATTGTGTGCGCACATAGTCGCGTATGCCAGATCCTATTCATTCTCAAGTCATGCCTCTTATTTTATATTTGTGTGTGAGTAGATTGTGTGTGTGTGTTTGTGTGTGTGTGGGGAGAGGGGAGGGGGGCGAGGGGGCAGAGGGGGGGGGGGGGGGGGGGGGGGGGGGGGTGTGGCGGGGGGGGGGGGGGGGGGGGGGAGGAAGGAGGGAGGAGGAGGAGGAGGGAATGACAGGTCTTTTTTGTTCTCTCTGCTCCGCGGGTAAGCCAAATTCAGGGCCAATTGCAGGGTTGTCTTGCCCTCGCGCCTCGAGTACGTTCTTCGTTTATTGGGAAGAGGTGCGATAACGCAGCGTGTAGTAGCAGGACACGAGGTCCGGAACGGCAGTTGACGGTGTGTGTCCGCGAAGTCGTTAGAATTGTGCTTTTGCACGCCGTCCCACAGCCCTCACGCTACTTGTTTTGAGAGACATGCGGTCGATCGCACGCGATTGACTTGACTGCTGCTGATGGTTTGTCGTGCCGGATCTGTTCAGCGCCAGTTGAAGGGTGAGTGTGCTGCGGCCTGCCTTGCCTTCAGACTTCGGCATGTTTTTAAAGGCGACGACTGTTGCCTTCCAGATTGCTGATCCCCCACACTTGCGAGTAATTAATAGAAATCAAGCTCCTGTATTAAATTAGCCGCAGAAAGAATGATGCAGAGCAGCTCCGTTATGGGCTGGTTGCCGACGACAGGTCGGTTGCGCCACGCGCAGAGGCCAGTGATGGCGAAAGCATGTGCAGAAAGCTTTGCCTCGGTTGGCCGTAACTTCACGATCTGCCCCAAAGGTGTGAGCGCATTGATCAAGCTGTAATTACATACCTGACTATGGTCATAGGGATAGTCGTGTACACTATCATTTCAGCCATCTTTTGAGCTGCTCACCGGGTCTTCAATTCTCCGCTTTTTGTTCCTTCACGGAACTCATGGGAGGCAAACTAAGCCAGCATCGAATCCATGACTAATAATTACATTGCCGTAGACAGGCATTGGATGAGCAATAAGACAAGCCCCAACTCCACACACCCGGGGGGGGGCTTCCCACCATTTTTTGCTGAGAGCAGGTGGTATAAGCCATGAAACTTAAGCATCGGGGGGAACCAAAGGAGGCGAAGGAGTGAAAGAGCATACAGCATAGCTGTACACGACCTAATCCTAACTCACTGCCCCTGCTACGCGACAGAAAGAAACCAAATGTCAAAACAATTGCTTGCTGATAGATTTATTACCAGATATGTCCATGCGGGAGGCAAATTGTCGCAGTGCCTTGGGGATGCCGAGTGTGGCCACCACCCTCCCATCCACGTGTGATGTTCAGATTTCCGAGATAAGAACATTTCGTCCGACCAGTAGCCTACGAGTAGATTGCAGCGATCGGTGCTTTGTTTCCCCAGCTCGAAAACTAAACGCTACCTTCCTCAGTTGAAAGGCAACGCCCTCGAGTGATCTGTCGTGTATCATGCTGGTGACTGGTCGTGGTGCTAATGATGGTTTCTGACCTACTAGCCCTTCTCGTCCTCCGTCCTCTGCGGCCGTTGGTTTAAGAGCCCGGGGACTGCATGATCTTGACGGTGAAGGGGCATGACTTGGGATCCACGGGACAGGGGCAGTTACCCAAAGGCTTCACACAAATACACGTTATACCCCCCCCCCCCCCCCCCCCCCCCCCAACTCAACCCCTTCAACCCGCCCACCCCTAACCCCAAACACCCACCCACCCTGCCTCTGGGGCCCTGCCCTCTTGCCGCCTAACCCCCCTTGCAACGGACCCGCTCACTCCTAACACCTTTCACGCCCCTCCCTACATCCAACCGCTCCTTTCTTCAGTATGGTTACACTCCAGTCGGCTGCTGCCCATTCTTTCACACTCCCAGCTCTGAAGACCCCCCCCCTCCCCCCGCCGCTCCCCCCAATCCCTCCACCCCACTCAATATTAAACCCTCCACCTCTCCTCCTCCTTCCAGGTTTGGCTTCAGATTTTCCGGATAAGAACATTTCCTGCAACCAGGTAGCCGTTACGAGTAGATTGCAGCGATCGTCCATTGTACCCCAGACCTTGGGAAGTAACCCTATCTTTCCTCAGTGAAATCACCCTTGGATATCTCGGTCGTGTTCATGCCCAACGCTCAGTGAAATCAACCCCTATAATATCTCGTCGTGTATCATGCCAACCTCAGTGAAATCAACCCTTAATATCTCGTCGTGTATCATGCTAACCTCAGTGAAATCAACCCTTAATATCTCGTTGGTATCATGCTAACCTCAGTGAAATCAACCCTTAATATCTCGTCGTGTATCATGCTAAACAAAGTGAAATCAACCCTTAATATCTCGTCGTGTATCATGCCAACTCAAGTAGAAGATCAACCGCTTAATATCTCGTCGTGTATCATGCCAACCTCAGGTGAAAATCAACCCGTTAATATCTCGTCGTGTAGTCATGCCAACCTCAGTGGAAATCAACCCTTAATCATCTCGGTTGGTATCGATGCTAGAGCCTCAGCTGAATGATACCCTTAAATATCTCGTCGTAGTATCAATGCATAAACAGCAGTGAAATCAACGCCTTAATATCTCGTCGTGTATCATGCTAACCTCAGGTGAATCAACCCTTAATAGAGACAGTCAGTATGATGCAAGCTCACAGTGAAAGTCACCCTTGATACTCCGCTTCGAGAGAAGAAGATAACCTCAGTGAAATCAACCCTATAACTATCTCGTGTCGCTGATCATGCTAACCTCAGTGAAATTAACTTAACATCTCGTCGTGTATGCATGCCAACCTCAGTCGAAATCAACCCTTGATATCTGCGTCGTGTAAGACACGCTAACCTCAGTGAAAGCAACCTTAATTTCGTCGTGGTATCATGGCTAACCTCAGTGGAAATCAACCCTTTAATTATCTCGTCGTGTATCAAATGGATAAACCCTCCCCCTTTTCTCCTCCTTACAGTTTGGCTCGTCCTCCTCCCTGCTTCACTCATTCTTGGAATCCCCCAGCGGCCGCCACCTTTCCTCAACGTCTGCTAACTCCACCACCGCTCTCAGGGCGAAGGCGGCACCACAAACGTGTCCACGGCCACCTGAGCTTCCTCCCGATCCAGCACCTCAGCAGTATCGCTCCAGCTGCACAGTGAGTACTACCTAGTCTTGTCAGCAACGTACTGTGGTCATGTTACTCAAGCTGAAGACTGATTGGGTGGCAGCCGCTACACACCACAGCACACGTCTGTGGCACACCACTACTGAAACACTAAACACTTAACATAACACTAACGCTTGACGCTTAACATTAAGGCATTAAACACTAAACACTTAACATTAAACATTAAGACACTAAACACTTAACATTAAACCACCTAAACTCTTAACAGTTAAACATTAAACACTAAACACTAAACATTAAGACACTAAACTCTTCATTGAAACATTTAACACTAAACACGTAACATTGAACATTAGACACTAAACACTTAACACTAAACACTAAACGCTTTGACGCTTAAAACATTAAAACACGAAACACTCAAGCAGTAAACGCTAAACGCTTGACGCTAACATTAAATACCAAACACTAACGCTTGACATTAATCATAAAGCACTAATTGCACTGAACACTATACAAGAAATCACCTAAACAGTGCAAGCTAGACAATAAAAAACACACGAGTCGACTAACATAAACATCTCAAACCCCACCTCCATAAACAGTTTAACCACACCTCCAGCACACCCACGTGCGTCACCCCACATCGCCACACTCTCAGACACACAGACTACACCACACCCACACGCACATCGCACCTGCGCACATACCACCTCAGCCCACCAACACATAGGCCACCTTGCGCATTCCCACCCACCTACCACCACATAACGCGCACTAAGCTCCTAGAAACTAGTGGCCCTACAGTGGCCCTACCGCAACAAAATATGGGCGCATCCTAGTCATGCATGGCGGCATCCTTAGTCTGCATGGCGCATCCCTAGTCTGCGATGGGCCCATCCTTAGTCATGCCATGGCGCATCTTAGTCCATGCGATGGCGTCATCCTCAAGTCATGCCATAGCGCATCCTAGTCATGCCATGGCGCAATTCCTAGTCATGCCATGGCGCATCCCTAGTCATTGCGATGGCGCATCCTTAGGTCCATGCCATGGCACAATACGTTAGTCATGCGATGGCGCATCCCTAGTCATGCCATGGCGGCATCCTTAGTCATGGCGATGGACATTCCCTAGTCATGCCATGGCGCATCCTGGTCCATGCGATGGCGCATCCTTAGTCATCCATGGCGCATCCTTTAGTGCATGCCATGGCGCATCCCTGGTTCGTCCATGGCGCATCCCTAGTCATGCGATGGCGCATCCCTGGTCATGCCATGGCGCATCCTTAGTCATGCCATGGCGCATCCTTAGTCATGCCATGGTCGATACCTATAGTCATAGCCATGGCGATCCTAGTCATGCCATGGCGCATCCTGGTCATAGCCATGGCGCATCCCTAGTCATTGCCATGGCGCATCCTGGTCATGCGAATGGCGCATCCTTGTCCATGGCGATGGCGCATCCTTAGTCATGCTGACGCGTCCTTAAGGTCATGGCCTCTGGGTGTCTGCCTGCTGCCCTCAACCCACCTGCGCACCGTACCACCAAACCCACACCCACCTGCGCACCCCCTCCACACACACCACAAGTAGGCACACACCTTCCCTTCACACTAAAGCGCTACGCAGCGGCTCTACGCAACCAAAGATGGCGCATCCTTAGTCATGACCTGTGCATTTCTTAGGTGCATGACAAGGCGGGCCACCTGCTAGTCACGACCTCCGTGGTCTTCCTGCTGCCTCCCCCCCTGATATAGGCTGAGAATAAAACCTAAAACACCATATCAAACGCCCCCACCCCACCTCCCCACCCCACCTGCACACCCCACCACCACATACCTCACACAGACATAACATAAACACACTGCCCCCGCCCCCCCCCCCCCCGCCCCCGCCCCCCACACACAAACACACACGCACAGCACACACTCCACAGATAACCGACCACCAACACACCACACACACACTCCCTCCCTTGACCGCTAAACCCTAAACCCTTGCAGCGGCTTGTACCGGCAACCAAAGATGGCGCAATCCTGTAGTGCATGACCTCGCGGTGTCTTCCCTGCTGCCCGGTCACCCTGATAAGGTTGAGAAGGGAGAAGAAGGACTGGGTGAGGTCAATCTCAGCCTTGGTGTGTTGCTTGTGTGTGGTTTGTGTGAGCTTGTATGTGTGCTTGCCAGTTAGCCTGTGTGTGTTAGCTTGTGTGTGTGCTTGTGTGTGTGCTAGTGTGTGTGGGTGGGCTTGTTGTGTGTGCCTTAGTGGTGGGTGTGCTTGTGTGTGGTGCTAGTAGTGGGTGTCGCTTGTGTGTGGTGCCTAGTGTTGGGTGTGCTTGTGTGTGTTAGCTTGTGTGTGTGCTAGTATGTGTTTGTGCTTGCGTGTGTGCTAGTGTGTGTTAGCTTGTGTTGTGTGGTTAGTATGTGTTTTGTGCTTGCGTGTGTGTGTGCTAGTGTGTGTGTGCTTGTGTGTGTTAAGCTTTGTGTGTGTGTGCTAGTATGTTGTTTGTGCTTGCGTGTGTGTTGGCCTAGGTGTGTGTTTGTGCTAGTGTGTGTTAGTGCTTCGATGTGTGTGTGTGCTAGTATGTGTTTGTGCTTGCGTGTGTGTGCTAGTGTGTGTGTGATTGTGTGTGTTAGCTTGTGTGTGTGTGCTAGTATGTGTTTTTGCTTATGTGTGTGTGCTTGTGTGTGTTAGCTTGTGTGTGTGTGCTAGTATGTGTTTTTGCTTATGTGTGTGTGCTTGTGTGTGTGTGCTAGTGTGTGTGTGCTTTGTTGTGTTGTGTGGGGGGTGCTAGTTGTTGTTTGTGCTTGTGTGTGTGTGCTAGTGTGTGTTTGTGAGTGTGTGATTGTGCTTGTGTGTGTGTGCTAGTGTGTGTGTGTGCTTGTGTGTGTGTGCTAGTGTGTGTGTGCTTGTGTGTGTGTGCTAGTGTGTGTGTGCTTGTGTGTGGGTGCTAGTATGTTTGTGCCTCACCCTGATAAGGTTGAGAAGGGAAGAGAGGACTGGTGAGTCATGCACCTGCATTTGTGTGTGTCCGTGTGTGTTTGTTTGTATGTGCGCCCAAGTTTGTGTGTGCCTGTGTTTGTTTGTGTGTGTGTCGTGTGTCTGAATATTTTTGGATGTGTGCGCATGCGTGTGTGTTTCCATATCCCCTGTCGCTTTGTATCTAGGGTTGAAGGGTTTTTAGCTAAACCCCAAAACCCTGAACCCTATTTTTCGATGTGTGCGCATGCGTGTGTATTTCCACACGAGTGTGCGTATTTTGTAGATGTGTGTGTGTCGTGTGTCGTGTGTGTGTATTTTGTCGATGTGTGGTCGTAATTTTGTAAAGATTGTGGTGTTGTGTGTGTGTGTATTTTGTCCGACTGTGTGTGTGTCGTGTGTGTGTATTTTGTTGATGTGTGTGTGTCGTGTGTCGTGTGTGTGTGCGTATTTTGTAGACGATGTGTTGTGTGTGTCGTGTGTGTGTGTGTATTTTGTAGATGTGTGTGTGTGTCGTGTGTGTGTGTGTATTTTGTAGATGTGTGTGTGTCGTGTGTGTGTGTAGTGTGATGTGCATGTGTGTGTATTTCCACGTGTGTGTGTGTGTCGTGGTGTAGTGTGTGTGTGTATTTTGTAGATGTGTGCGCATGCGTGTGTATTTTCCACGTGTGTGTGTCGTGTGTGTGTGTATTTTGTAGATGTGTGTGTGTATTTCCACGTGTGTGTGTGTGTCGTGTGTGTGTGTGTATTTTGTAGATGTGTGCGCATGCGTGTGTATTTCCACGTGTGTGTGTGTTGTGTGCGCATGCGTGTGTATTTCCACATCCTGTCGCTTTTATTGTTTTGCCAAGCTTTCCCTAATTACCCCTCTTTTTCCCACACCCAAACCCACGCCTACACCCACTCCCCCACACCCACACTCCTGCCACCCACACCCACACCCACACCACTTCCACAACAATGTTGCAGTGTGTGTGTGCATGTGTGTGTACCGTCACCCTGTCGCTTGTATTTGTTGTCAAGCTTTCCCTAATTACCCCTCTTTTTCCCACATGAAGCCCCAAACCCACGCCTACACCCACCACCCACACCCACTCCTGCACCCACAACCCACACCCACTCCACAACAATGTGCATGTGTGTGTGCATGTGTGTGTGTACCGTCATTCTGTCGCTTGTATTGTTTTGCCAAGCTTACCCTAATTATCCTTCTTGTACTGTACGGATTGTAGGGAAACCCTAAACGCTGAACCCTTCCCTAATTACCCTTCTTGTCCTGTATGGATTGTAGGTAAATCCTGAACCCTAAACCCTTCCCCAATTACCTTTATTTTTCCTTGTGGATTGTAGGTATTTCATCAACAGCAGTCAGCGAGTAATTGGTGTTGCTGATGGTGTTGGAGGATGGGTGAGTTGGGGTAGTGGGTGTGTGGACATGGGATGAGTGGGGGAATGGGGATGGGGAGGGGAATGGAGGTGGTGAAGGTGAAGGGGTTGGGGAGTGGATGGGTTATTCATCAGCTGCAGTCAGCGAGTATTTGGCGTTGCTAATGGTGTTGGAGGATGGGTGAGTTGGGGTAGTGTGTGTGTGGACATGGGATGAGTGGGGGAATGGGGATGGGGAGGGGAATGGAGGTGGTGAAGGGGAAGGGGGTGGGGAGTGGATGGGTCATTCATCAGCAGCAGTCAGCGAGTAATTGGCGTTGCTGATGGTGTTGGAGGATGGGTGAGTTGGGGTAGTGGGTGTGTGGACATGGGATTAGGGGGGAGGGGGGGGTAGGGAGGAGAAATGGAGGAGGGGATCACATGCACACATGCACACACACACACTCAAAAAGCTGTAATACATGCACCACATACACACAAGCACAGCACAAAAGCTGTAATACATGCACACATACACACAAACACACACACACACACACAAAAGCTGTAACACATGCACACACACACAAGCTGTAATAGATGCACAAACTTGTGTTGCAGGCCGAGGTATGCATTGACGCACACATACGTACACACAAAAGCTGTAATACATACACACACACACACTAACACACACACACAAAAGCTGTAATACATGCACACATACACACACATACACATACACACAAAAGCTGTAATACATGCACACATACACACACACAGACACACACACACACACACACACAAAAGCTATAATACATGCACACGTACACACACACACACACACACACACACACACACACACACACACACACACAAGCTGTAATACATGCACACATACACACACACACACACACTCAAAAGCTGTAATACATGCACACATACACAAAACACACACACAAAAGCTGTAATACATACATACACACACACACACACACACACACACACAAAAGCTGTAATACATACACACGCGCACACACACACACACACAAAAGCTGTAATATATGCACTCACGCACACACACCAAAGCTATAATACATGCACAGCAGACACACACACTCTCCACACATCACACACACACACACACACAAAGCTGTAATAGCATGCACTCACGCACACACACAACAAAAGCTATAATACATGCACACAGACACACACACTCCTCACACACACACACACACACACACACACACACACACACAAGCTGTAAAACACACACGAGCTGTAATACATGCACAAACGTTTGTCGCAGGCCGAGGTAGGCGTTGACGCAGGATCCTACTCGCGCATGCTGATGTTGGGTACCTGTGCGGCTGTTGATGAGCAGATGAAGGCTGTTATACATGCTCACACACACACACACACAAGCTGTCAAACACACACAAGCTGTAATACATGCACACACATGCAGGCCGAGGTAGGCGTTGATGCAGGAGCCTACTCGTGTATGCTGATGTCGGGTACCTGCGCGGCTGTTGATGAGCAGATGAAGGCTGTTATACATGCACACACACACACACACACACACACACACACACAAGCTGTAATACATGCACACACATGCAGGCCGAGGTAGGCGTTGACGCAGGAGCCTACTCGCGCATGCTGATGTCGGGTACCTGCGCGGCTGTTGATGAGCAGATGAAGGCTGGCGGGAAGGATACGACGTACAGCCCACATGATGCTCTGATTAAGGGACACTCACTCACCACTGTGCGAGGTAAGGGGGATGTTGGTGTTTGTGTGTGTGACAGCCCAGCGGTAGAAACTGGGTAAACACTGGGTAACAATAGGGAAAACTGGGTAAAAATAGGTAAATGGTAACTGCGCGGCTGTTGATGAGCAGGTACAGTGGGTGTATGTGTGTGTGACAGGCCAGCGTTGGAAACTGGGTAAAATTGGGTAACAATAGGGAAAACTGGGTAAGAATGGGTAAATGGTAACTGCGCGGCTGATGATGAGCAGGTAGAGTTGGTGTATGTGTGTGTGACAGTCCAGCGGTGGAAACTGGGTAAACACTGGGTAACAGTAGGGAAAACTGGGTAACAATAGGGAAAACTGGGTAAGAATGGGTAAATGGTAACTGCGCGGCTGATGATGAGCAGGTACAATTGGTGTTAGTGTGTGACAGTCCAGCCGTGGAAACTGGGTAAAACTGGGTAACAATAGGGGAAACTGGGTAACACTGGGTAAATGGTAACTGCGCGGCTGATGATGAGCAGGTACAGACCGGAGGAAAGGATAACGACGTAACCGTCCACTTGATGCTTTGATTATGGACACTCACTCTCTACTGTGCGAGGTATGGTTTTTTTTTTTTTTTTGGGGGGGGGGGGGGAGGGGGGGGGACATCAGGGGGGGGGGGGTATGTACGTGACAGGCCAGATGAAGGCTGGCGGGAAGAATACGACGTACAGCCTCACATGACGCTCTGATTTAAGGGACACTCACTCACACACTGTGCGAGGGAAGGTGTGGGTGGTGGGTGGGTTGGGCGAGAAGCTACCCACCCCACCCACCCCATCCAGGCTCTTTTCACTGCTGTTGCCCAAGCCAAAACCAAATCAAGCCAAAACATACCAAAGTAAGTCACCCAACCCAAACGCCTACCCAACCATCCACCCTGACCCAACGCACCACCCACCCCCACACCCCACCCCAACCCACTTCCCGCACTGCATCTCCACCCCACCCCACCCAGGCTCTTGCCGCCTGTGTGACGGCGATCAATGGAAGCACACTGATCTCCAGCAATCTGGCGGACTGGGGATGCTTGACCATGCGGGGGGGCGCCATCCTGTTCCAAACGCACCCTACCCGTCTACCCCGCACCCCCCCCCCCCCCCCCCCCACACACACACACACATCACACACACACACACACATACACACACACACACACTGTAAAATCCACCCCGTCCACGATCCATCTTCAACCTGCCCAACCCTGCCCAACCAACCCCAACCCTCCCTACTCAGCCCTCCTACCTACTGACAACCATCTACCCCAACCCAACCCAATTCCAACGCCATACACAAACCAACCACAACGTCACAAACACAACAACGTCAACCCAACTCTACAACATACAACCAACACACTCACACCCTCCCCACCACCATCCACCCACTCCCCCCACACACACGCACACCAACTCTTACCAAGCCGAACGACAACCAACCCCTCGCAGGAAGCTCTTCGGTACCAGTCTGGTGTGAAGTGCTCCTGGCTACAAACGATTACACAACTACCACTCACTCTTGCGAGCCAAACAAGCTAAGCCACGCCAACCTACCCAATCCACCACACCACCCCACCCCACCCAGCTCTTGCAACAGCGCGCTGTGTGACGGCGATCAATGAAAGCACACGATCTCCAGCAATCTCCTCGGCGACTCGGCGATCGCTGACATGAGCGGGGGGGCGCCATTCCTTTCTCAAACGCACCCTACCCGTCTACTCCCCCCCCCCCCCCCCCCCCCCCCACACACACACTAAGCACACAACACACACCTGCAAAAATCTACCCCGTCCACCGGATCCCATATCCCAACCCTGCCCAACCCTACCCAACCCAACCACCCTACTCTTGCCTCCCCTACCCAACCATCTACCCGCTAACCCAATCCAACACAACCAACAACCAACAAGTCCTTCACCCCTCTACCATCCCACCCATCCACCACACCCACGGCAACCCCAACCCTACCCAACCAACCAACCCCTCCCAGGCCTCTTGTACCGCCTGTGTGATGGCTACAACGATTACACACTACCACTCTACTCTTCCGAGCCAAACCAAGCGCAAGCCACGCCCAACCTACAACCATCACAACCCCACCCCACCCACACCCACCCCAGGCTCCTTGTACCGCCTGTGTGATGGCCTACAACGATTACAACATACCACTCACTCTTCCAAGCAAACCAAGCCAAGCCTCAAACCAAACCCAAACCAACCATCCACCCACCCCACCCGCACTTCACCCCACCCAAGGCTCATGGCACCGCCCTGTGTGATGGCTATCAATGGAAACAACACTGATCTCCAGAAATCTTGGCGACTCGGATGCTTGACCATGCGGGGATGCGCCATTCTGTTCAGAACGAACAGCACCTCACCAATCCACCTATCCACCCACCTACCACCCACCCAACACCCATCCAAGCCAAGTCCCATCCCCCCCCCCCCCCCCCCGCTGCGCGCTCTGCCTCCTGGCCTCGCTCCTACTACAAAATCTACCCCATCCCATCACCCCACCCTACCGCAGCCCCTGCCGCAACCCCAACCCAACCCTGCCCTGCCCTGCTTACCCAACGCTACACCCACCACACAACCAACCCACTGAAGCCCAGATCTTGCACCGCCTGTGGTGATGGCGATCAACGGTAACACACTGATCTCCTAGCAATCTTGGCGACTCCGGATTTTTAATCATGCGGGGCGGCGAAAATTGTGTTCCAGACAACACAGCAACAGCATAGCTTGCAACAGCTTCCCCCTAGACCAGATAGGATCACCCGACTCGATGAGCGACATGCCTGATGCTGCTGATGTAGGTGATTGTTACAATATAAATAAATAATAAAAATACATAACAATATATATAAATATTGAAGCGGTATATAAAGAAAAAAAATGAAACTCGAGTAAAATATAAATATATGTCCCTACCAGATAGGATCACCCGACTCAATGAGTGACATGCCTGATGCTGCTGATGTAGGTGATTGTTACATTATAAATAAATAAGTAAACACAAAGGTGATTGTTACATTATAAATAAATTAGTAGGAAAAACTTGAATACATTATGAAATACTATTCCCATACCAGATAGGATCACCTGATTCAAATGGGCGACATGCCTGATGCTGCTGATGTAGGTGAATGTTACAAGATAAATAAATATAAAATATACATAACAATATATATAAATATAAATATAAGCGGTATAAAAGAAAAAAAGAAAACTCGAGTAAATATAGATATATGCCCCTGCCAGATAGGATCAGCAGACTCGATGAGTGACATGCCTTATGCTGCTGATGTAGGTGATTGTTACATATATTTCTCTCTCTCTCTTATATATATTACCCTAGAGTAAAAAACAAATGTAGACTCAGTGAGCAACATGCCTGCTGTAGGTGATGTAGATGAATGTTATAAGACACAGGCATATCTTTTTGTGTATCTACATCTATTTATATATAAATCTATGTACGCAAGAGTACATACAGAATATAAATTGTACTGCTGGAGTACATACAAAATAAAACTTGTACTGCTGGAGTACGTACAAAATAAAAATTGTACTGCCGGAGTGCATACAAAATAAAACTCAATCAATCGGCGAAATGCCCGGGGTAACTAAAATGCAAGAATATAAATGTAACACGAAGGGTACAGGAGTGCTATTATATATATATAAACCTAAGCAAACACCTTCCCAACCCACCCAACTCAACCAATCCCGACCACTTCCAACCATAACCAAACCAATCCCAACCACTTGAAACCATATCCAAACCAATCCCAACCAGGCACACCCAAACCTACCCACCCCGTGCAGCGTGGCATTTTAAGTGTAGCACTGATGGACTGTGAGACAACTGCTGCCCTACAGAAACCATACCCCCCAAACAATCCAACCAACCATGTCTAAAGAGTCCCACCCGTGCAGCATGAATCCTTTGAAGTCAAAACTGATGGACCGAGAGAAAACTGTTTCCCTACAGAAACCATACCCCCAAAACAATCCTACCAACCATTTCCAAACCGACCCACCCCGTGCAGCCTGGCAGTTTTGAAGTACAGCCTGGCGACATAGCTGTGCTGGACACTGATGGACTGTGGGACCACTGCTTTGCTACATAAACCATACCCCCCAAACAATCCAACCAACCATTTACAAACCAACCCACCCCGTGCAGCGTGGCAGCTTTGAAGTACAGCCTGGCGACATCATTGTGTTGGGCACTGATGGACTGTGGGACAACTGCTTCCCAGAAGAAATCACCTCGGTCATCAACTACTGCCAACAGGGTGGTATGGATGCAGTCAAGTCATCCCAGGTGGGTCATAGCTTTTATTGTTTCAACTCACTACTTTACTCACTAATCTTCAAGGCAAATCAAATGACAAGTGGTATGGATGCATTCAAGTCATCACAGGTGGGGCAAGGTTTTTAATTGTGCACCAAGTGCAGCTGCTTCCGGGCAGCTCCCCTGAGCGGCTCTTCAGCCGAATCTAGCGCAACCTAGCTGGCACAACTGCCAGCAGGGTGGTAAGGATGCTGTCAAGTCATCCCAGGTAGGTCAAAGCTTGTATTGAATACGTTGTGCAGCTCCTCTGAGCATCTATTTAGCAGAACCTAGCGCAACCTCGGTCATCAACTGCTGCCAACAGGGTGGTATGGATGCTGTCAAGTCATCCTTGGTGGGTCAAAGAGCCTTAATTGTTTACTAAGGGCAGCTGAGACTGTCGGAGTAAAGTCAAGGCACTTCTTTACTCACTAATCTGCCAGTAAAGCCAAATGTCAAGTGGTATGGATGCATTCAAGTCATCCCAGGTGGGTCAAGGTTTTGTATTGTTTACCAAGGGCAGCTGCTTCCGGGCAGCTCCCCTGAGCGGCTCTTCAGCCGAATCTAGCGCAACCTAGCTGGCACAACTGCCAGCAGGGTGGTAAGGATGTAGTCAAGTCATCCCAGGTGGGTCAAAGCTTGTATTGAATACTATGTGTACCTCCTCTGAGCAGCTATTTAGCAGAACCTAAGCAACCTCGGTCATCAACTACAGCCAACAGGGTGGTATGGATGCAGTTAAGTCATCCCAGGTGGGTAAAGGGCTTCAATTGTTTACTAAGGGCAGCTGAGACTGTCGGAGTCATGTCAAGGCACTACTTTACTCACTAATCTGCCATTAAAGCCAAACGGCAAGTGGTATGGATGCTGTCAAGTCATCCCAGGTGGGTTAAAGCTTGCATTGTTTCAAGTCACTACTTTACTCACTAATCTGCCATTAAAGCCAAACGGCAAGTGGTATGGATGCAGTCAAGTCATCCCAGGTGGGTAAAAGCTTTTATTGAATTCTATATGCAGCTCTTCTGAGCATCTATTTAGCAGAACCTAGCGCAACCTCGGCAATCAAATACTGCCAGCAGGGTGGTATGGATGCAGTCAAGTCATCCCAGGTGGGTCAAAGCTTTTATTGAATACTATGTGCAGCTCCTCTGAGCATCTATTTAGCAGAACCTAGCGCAACCTCGGTAATCAACTACTGCCAGCAGGGTGGTATAGATGCTGTCAAGTCATCCCAGGTGGGTAATGGTTTTTTATTTTTTACGAAGGGCAGCTGCTTCCGGGCAGCTCCCATGAGCGGCTCTTTAGCCGAATCTAGCGCAACCTAGCTGGCACAACTGCCAACAGGGTGGTGTGGATGCTGTCAAGTCATCCCAGGTGGGTCAAGGCTTGCATTGTTTCAAGTCACCACTTTACTCACTAATCTTCAAGTCAAATCAAATGGCAAGTGGTATGGATGTAGTCAAGTCATCAAAGGTGGGTCAAGGTTTGTATTGTTTACCAAGGGCAGCTGCTTCCGGGCAGCTCCCCTGAGCGGCTCTTTAGCCGAACCTAGCGCAACCTCGGTCATCAACTACTGCCAACTGGGTGGTATGGATGCAGTCAAGTCATCCCAGGTGGGTCAAAGCTTGTATTGAATACTATGTGCACCTCCTCTGAGCAGCTATTTAGCAGAACCTAGCGCAACCTCGGTCATCAACTACTGCCAACTGGGTGGTATGGATGCAGTCAAGTCATCCCAGGTGGGTCAAAGCTTGTATTGAATACTATGTGCACCTCCTCTGAGCATCTATTTAGCAGAACCTAGCGCAACCTCGGTCATCAACTACTGCCAGCAGGGTGGTATGGATGCTGTCAAGTCATCCCAGGTGGGTAAAGGTTTTTTATTTTTTACGAAGGGCAGCTGCTTCCGGGCAGCTCCCATGAGCGGCTCTTTAGCCGAATCTAGCGCAACGTAGCTGGCAAGGTCAGCTTTCCGGTACTGCTAAAATGTTGATGCTTGGCGCTGTGGCTAGTTCAAGGAGCTGCGTAGAAGCTGCAAGGAAAGGATGAAAATAAGTAAATAATTGTAACCCTTATTACGAGGCGTGAGGTTGAGGGGGCCAGCCCGTTTGCTATCTCTAGGGCCAATCACTGAGGAGATGCTGATAAGTTAATAAATAGTACGCTTTATTACGAGGCGTGAGGTTGAGGGGGCCAGCCCGTTTGCTATCTCTAGGGCCAATCACTGAGGAGATGCTAATAAGTAAATAAATAGTACGCCTTATTACGAGGCGTGAGGTTGACGGGGCCAGCCCGTTTGCTATCTCTAGGGCCAATCACTGAGGAGATGCTGATAAGTTAATAAATAGTACGCCTTATTACGAGTGCGTGAGGTTTGAGGGGCCAGCCCGTTTTGCTATCTCTAGGGCCAATCACTGAGGAGATGCTGATAAGTAAATAAATAGTACGCCTTATTACGAGGCGTGAGGTTGAGGGGGCCAGCCCGTTTGCTATCTCTAGGGCCAATCACTGAGGAGATGCTGATAAGTAAATAAATAGTACGCCTTATTACGAGGCGTGAGGTTGAGGGGGCCAGCCCGTTTGCTATCTCTAGGGCCAATCACTGAGGAGATGCTGATAAGTAAATAAATAGTACGCCTTATTACGAGGCGTGAGGTTGAGGGGGCCAGCCCGTTTGCTATCTCTAGGGCCAATCACTGAGGAGATGCTGATAAGTAAATAAATAGTACGCCTTATTACGAGGCGTGAGGTTGAGGGGGCCAGCCCGTTTGCTATCTCTAGGGCCAATCACTGAGGAGATGCTGATAAGTAAATAAATAGTACGCCTTATTACGAGGCGTGAGGTTGAGGGGGCCAGCCCGTTTGCTATCTCTAGGGCCAATCACTGAGGAGATGCTGATAAGTAAATAATTAGTACGCCTTATTACGAGGCGTGAGGTTGAGGGGGGCAGCCCGTTTACTTTCACTGGGGCTAACTACTAAGGAAATGCTGAAAAGAAAAGCCTGAAGTGTTACCGTTGTTACCCACACACCGTCCATGTCCTACCGCATGCAAAAGCCATGTCTAACTATGGCGCCATGGCTAGTGCAAGGAGCTACGTAGAAGCTGCAAGGAAGGGCTGAAAAGAAGTAAATAACTGTACCCCTTATTACGAGGCGTGAGATTGAGGGGGGCCAGCCCGTTTGCTATCTCTAGGGCCAATCACTAAGGAGATGCTGAAAAGTAAATAATAGTCACCTTATTACGAGGCGTGAGGTTGAGGGGGCCAGCCCGTTTACTTTCACTGGGGCCAATCACTAAGGAGATGCTGATAAATAAATAAATAGGACGCCTTATTATGAGGCGTGAGGTTGAGGGGGCCAGCCCGTTTGCTATCTCTAGGGCCAATCACTAAGGAGATGCTGAAAAGTAAATAATAGTACGCCTTATTACGAGGCGTGAGGTTGAGGGGGCCAGCCCGTTTACTTTCACTGGGGCCAATCACTAAGGAGATGCTGATAAATAAATAAATAGTACGCCTTATTACGAGGCGTGAGGTTGAGGGGGGCCAGCCCGTTTGTTATCTCTAGGGCCAACTACTAAGGAGATGCTGATAAGTAAATAATAATACGCCTTATTACGAGGCGTGAGGTTGAGGGGGCCAGCCCGTTTACTTTCACTGGGGCCAATCACTAAGGAGATGCTGATAAATAAATAAAAAGTACGCCTTATTACGAGGCGTGAGGTTGAGGGGGCCAGCCCGTTTGCTATCTCTAGGGCCAACTACTAAGGAGATGCTGATAAGTAAATAAATAGTACGCCTTATTACGAGGCGTGAGGTTGAGGGGGCCAGCCCGTTTATCTTTCACTAGGGCCAATCACCAAGGAGATGCTGAAAATAACAGCCTTAAGTGCTACCGTTGTTACCCACACACCGTCCATGTCCAACTGCCTGCAATAGCCGTGTCTAACCATCCCCTGCCCCCCCCCCCCCCACACCCAACCCACAACCCCATCCCCACCCGCAGGTAATGGCCCACTACGCCCGACATTGCGCCGCCGACACCAAGCCTGCAATAGCCCCGGTCTAACCCCCCCCCCCCCCCACACACACACACACACACACACACACACACACACACACACCTCAACTCCAACCCACATTCCATCCAAGGTAATGGCTCACTACGCCCGACATCGCGCCGCCTACACCAAGCCTGCAATAGCCCTTTCTAACCATCCCCCACACCCACACCCCACACCCACCCATAGGTAATGGCCCACTACGCCCGACATCGCGCCGCCGACACCAAGTACGCCTCCCCCTTCGCATACTCTGCCTTCCAGAGTGGGTTGGCCTACCTTGGTGGTAAGATGGACGACATCACCGTCCTGGTGGCGTATGTGCAGCAAGCCTCTAAGCTGTGAGAGCTGTCTTGCCACCATAGCTCAGTTGGCTTGGCCTGGCACAGTACATGTGCAGCATGCTTCTAAGCTGTGAGTGCTGCCTTGCCACCATAGCTCAGTTGGCTTGGCCTGGCACAGTGTGTGTGCGTGTGCAAGCATGCTTATAAGCTTTGCATACTCTGCTTTCCAGATTGGGTTGGCCTACCTTGGGGGTAAGATGGACGACATCACCGTCTTGGTGGCGCATGTGCAGCAAGCCTCTAAGCTGTGAGAGCTGTCTTGCCACCATAGCTCGGTTGGCTTGGCTTGGCCTAGCGCGGCGCTAGTGCAGCATGCTTCTAAGCCGTGAGTGCTGCCTTGCCACCATAGCTCAGTTGGCTTGGTCTGGCGCAGCATATGTGCAGCAAATTCCAAGCTGTGAGTGATGCCTTGCCACCATAGCTCAGTTGGCTTGGCCTGGCTCGGTGCATGTGCAGCAAGCTTCCAAGCTGTGAGTGCTGCTTGACACCATAGCTCAGTTGGCTTGGCTTGGCCTGGCGCGGCGCTAGTGCAGCATGCTCTTTAACCTTGAGATGAAGTATATATACTCAGTGAGGCCATGGCAGGTTGACTCCGTACTTGTGTAATGATAACGCCTGTTGGGGCGTGGTATTAAGGGACCCCGCCTTCCGGCGGCAGAGTACAGGCTGGTACTTTACCTGGACAAAGCTACCATGGCGGTTGACAACGACCGTTAACACTGAAGCACATCTGTAGGGATTCGAGCCCCGCACCTTCTTGTTTCGACGTGCTCTACCATTGAGCCAGTCGTCGAAACGGGATATTCAAGTTTAGACCATTCAAGTTTATTAGATCATAGAATGAGGCCACTGCAGTTTGGCTACATACTATTTATCATAATGTTGCGATCTTCTCATCACCGGCATTAAGGAGGGCACAGTCCCCCTGACATGCAGCTGTGCTTCAGCAGCAAACCTAGCATTATAGCCATTCAGCGGATGATTTGGGTTCAAGGTTTCTGAAGAACCCGGACTTCGTACATGAAATCAAGAATTTGGCCTGGAACTCTGAGAATTCTCGCGAGAATTGGCCTGGGATTCTGAGAACCAAGTCTGAAGTACAAAGTGTGCTTCCCAAATCAACCCCTGAATTGCTATAAGGATTGCACAGCCACCATGGGATGCAGCCGCGGTTCAGCAGCCGCATATCTGTTTTTGTATTGTGTGGAATGATGATTTAATTATACCGTAGTTCGAGTTGATGTTGAAGAATTATATCATCACTATAGCACGAACTCAGGCCCTCCGTCGGTAAAACGATTTTAGGGTCAGTTCGTCATGCTTTTCTTTTTTGACCCTTCCTGTCACAGTTGGGCAAGTCCCTGTAGCCTATTTGGCCTACCCCCACACTGTTACATACATTCAGGTGTCAAGTTGCAAGCAGGATGAGGCATTGCAATAAGGAGAATGAACAAAGCAGCTGAGAGCGTATAAATGAGGCCTGGTTGTGTTGTTTGCAGGCGTAGGGTTCCAGTTCACCAGGAGCAACGGCCCCAAAGATAATGCCCCACACGATGATGCCAAGGGGTTGATGCCGAGGCACAAAGCAAATGTCAATGCACGTGTACTTTCGAACAGAACCAACCTACCCCTAGACTGTAACCTACCGTACATACATTATATGGCTGCGCGACGCAGCTTCTAGGCAGCTGTACAATTGCTCATAGGAGTCATAGGTAGCACTGAAGTTATGGTTATGGGTAGTGGTGAAAGCTGCAATTGGCAGTGGCCCGACAGACCTCGCCGTTTCCAAAGGTGCCAACGTTTGTGGACTTCTCCACCTTCCTTTCCGAACTCTTGGTGGCGTTGGTTTGTGTAAGGCCCCCCCCCCCCCCCCCCCCCACACACACACACACACACACACACCACCACCACACAAACACACACACCACCACCACCACACCCTCCGCCCCACCAACATCACCCACCAACACCAGGAGATAGTTAAAATCCTTACCTGAAACACATCATCCCCAGCCAATTCTGGGCAGCTCAATGTCATCCGATTCCAAGTTCCCCCCCTGCGATAAGGAAACTAATGAGCATACTAAGCTAGCTCTACTTCTAGCTGGCTGGTTTGTGTTCGAGTATATATATGGTCTACTCTCACAGCTCTCCGCCTGAGTCTCTGAGGGTGGATTCGGAAGAAGAAGTTAGTTAGGTACGATAGTTAGGTAGTTGGTAAGTTGTTACAATCCAGGGGTAGACCAAATAGCCTTAAGGGACTCTCCCAACCATGACAAGAGGGGCTTTATCGAAAAGGCACTTATTGTAACGAGTGGAAACGAGATTCAACAGTGGACTCGCTGTTTTGATTGTCTGTGCCGAGGATGAGCTCGGGCTACAATTAGTAGCTTGGACGTTAATGCTTATCGAGGATAAGTCTTAACTCCGACACAGACCCCAACGATTTATACTGTTGACTAAACAGTTTGACGGAACACATCAGCAACGGTCGATGTGAGAAGACGATGGATGTATCACGAACTACGGGATGACACTTGGAACGGCCGATATGTTGATCAGACATATCGGACGCTCTAGTATGACAAGCGGAACATGCTTGATAAGCGGAACGGACGCTTGAACGGGCGGTCATTAGGACTGACCTTGACTAGTCAACGCTGACTCTTCACTTCTAGGAGGCGTCCCTCAATAATGATTATGGGTTTGTGAGGATACGCATGTAAACAACTGTTACATTTCCCCCCCATCTAGCTTGTGTCACCAATACAAGCGAACTCGACAAATACATGTCAGGAAGTAGGGTCGAACTACTTTAAACGAAACCGGTCTCCTTGTTTTACAAGGGGAAGACTGTCCCAATAGTCTTCAACGAGTCCTTGGCAAGAGTGGAAGCCTTTTGCCAAGTGTGGGTATACCAACGAAACGAAACAAGTGAGACATGAAAAACGTCATGAATCTTCCAATTTTCCGGTAACTGAAGGCGAACGGCAATGGTCCTTGCATTGACACCTTTGGAAAAAACCTGTGTGACCGGGAAAGGTCCGACAAACTTGGGCAACAATTTTCTGGCAAAACGAGATGTGAACTTGAGGTTCTTAGAGGAAAGCAGAACCTTGTCTCCAACGATATAGTGAACAGGTTTGCGACGGGTGTCTGCATAGGATTTCTGGCGATCTTGGGCTTGGACAATAAATTGTTTAGCCAAAACGAGAGCCGACGTAATGTTATCCGTGAATAAACAAGCAGCGGGGACACGGCTTTCTTCTATTAGTGACGTGGGCAAACTTGGGTGACGCCCGTGATTCAGATAAAAGGGTGTGGTCTGAATTGAACTGTGCCATGCATTGTTGATTGCAAACTGGGCCATGGGCAATAACTCGTGCCATGTTGAACGGAGGCGGCAGGCCCGAACTTAAGGACCTACCTACAGGCCGACTGAGCCTGGAGACGAAGTTCTGCGCCTAGGGCGAAGTCAATCAGGTCCGGTAGAGACTGCCAATCTCTGCCGGTGTGATCTACTATACAGAGATGTTTCAGGGAGGGCGAGAGCCCATGCAGGAACCAACTTATCTGGTCCGTAACGGGCATATTGATGGATTGTCGGACTAACAGCTTGAATTGTTGTTCGTATTTTTTAACGGATGGGAACTGGGTCATGGAACAGTCGCCGCGCAACAATTTGTCGCGGGCTTCTTTGGCTTCATCGCGATGAGATGGGTCAAAGAAATCCAGGAACTCGGCCTTAAGAACCGCATGTGTCAATTCTTGACCAGCGTGGGCCATGGACTGGCGAAGGTTAACGAACCATTCGGCAGCATTGCTAGCCAGGAAGAAGCCAAATACGGTGACAAAGGACCAGTTTACCAACACACAATACTGCTCGACTAGGTCTAACCAGATTCGACCTCTGGGCAACTTAGTCCCAATGTCAGATCCAGTCCATTGAGCGGGTTGGGGATACTTCTGAGAACTCACCGGTGCGGCAGCGGCGGTTGCATACGTGGCAGGTTGGGTTGACGGGCCTCCTGTCTCGAAGTTGAGGCCAGGGGCAGGGGTGGGGTCCTGGCCTGCGTTGGCTTGGCCTGAAGGGGCTTGGCTTCCGGGGGCCGGGCCAGGTTGGGTAGTGGCCTGGCCGGCGAGGAACGTCGCCATCATCGTCTGCATTGCGGTCTGCAGGGACTGGAATGAGGCACGGACCTCAGAAGGAGTCATGCCTTCTTCCTCCATGTCCTCCGGTTCCGGGGAGGGGTCAGACTGGCCTCCAGGTGGGCCATCGTCTGCGGCTGGGGGTGGGGGTGGGCTAGTGCCACCCTCTGCCTGGTCTAAATTCATTGCGGAGAACTCTTCCAAACAGTCGAAGTAATTACTCAGTGCAAATTAAGAAGCGAAGATCGGTACAATAGCAGGAATGATTCGGAAATTAATTATGGGGAAGCAGGAACGGTTAGCGCGGAAATTTGATCGGGAGCCAAAGCTCCAAGACCAAATGTAACGAGTGGAAACGAGATTCAACAGTGGACTCGCTGTTTTGATTGTCTGTGCCGAGGATGAGCTCGGGCTACAATTAGTAGCTTGGACGTTAATGCTTATCGAGGATAAGTCTTAACTACGACACAGACCCCAACGATTTTATACTGTTGACTAAACAGTTTGACGGAACACATCAGCAACGGTCGATGTGAGAAGACGATGGATGTATCACGAACTACGGGATGACACTTGGAACGGCCGATATGTTGATCAGACATATCGGACGCTCTAGTATGACAAGCGGAACATGCTTGATAAGCGGAACGGACGCTTGAACGGGCGGTCATTAGGACTGACCTTGACTAGTCAACGCTGACTCTTCACTTCTAGGAGGCGTCCCTCAATAATGATTATGGGTTTGTGAGGATACGCATGTAAACAACTGTTACATTTCCCCCCATCTAGCTTGTGTCACCAATACAAGCGAACTCGACAAATACATGTCAGGAAGTAGGGTCGAACTACTTTAAACGAAACCGGTCTCCTTGTTTTACAAGGGGAAGACTGTCCCAATAGTCTTCAACGAGTCCTTGGCAAGAGTGGAAGCCTTTTGCCAAGTGTGGGTATACCAACGAAACGAAACAAGTGAGACATGAAAAACGTCATGAATCTTCCAATTTTCCGGTAACTGAAGGCGAACGGCAATGGTCCTTGCATTGACACCTTTGGAAAAAACCTGTGTGACCGGGAAAGGTCCGACAAACTTGGGCAACAATTTCTGGCAAAACGAGATGTGAACTTGAGGTTCTTAGAGGAAAGCAGAACCTTGTCTCCAACGATATAGTGAACAGGTTTGCGACGGGTGTCTGCATAGGATTTCTGGCGATCTTGGGCTTGGACAATAAATTGTTTAGCCAAAACGAGAGCCGACGTAATGTTATCCGTGAATAAACAAGCAGCGGGACACGGCTTTCTTCTATTAGTGACGTGGGCAAACTTGGGTGACGCCCGTGATTCAGATAAAAGGGTGTGGTCTGAATTGAACTGTGCCATGCATTGTTGATTGCAAACTGGGCCATGGGCAATAACTCGTGCCATGTTGAACGGAGGCGGCAGGCCCGAACTTAAGGACCTACCTACAGGCCGACTGAGCCTGGAGACGAAGTTCTGCGCCTAGGGCGAAGTCAATCAGGTCCGGTAGAGACTGCCAATCTCTGCCGGTGTGATCTACTATACAGAGATGTTTCAGGGAGGGCGAGAGCCCATGCAGGAACCAACTTATCTGGTCCGTAACGGGCATATTGATGGATTGTCGGACTAACAGCTTGAATTGTTGTTCGTATTTTTTAACGGATGGGAACTGGGTCATGGAACAGTCGCCGCGCAACAATTTGTCGCGGGCTTCTTTGGCTTCATCGCGATGAGATGGGTCAAAGAAATCCAGGAACTCGCCTTAAGAACCGCATGTGTCAATTCTTGACCAGCGTGGGCCATGGACTGGCGAAGGTTAACGAACCATTCGGCAGCATTGCTAGCCAGGAAGAAGCCAAATACGGTGACAAAGGACCAGTTTACCAACACACAATACTGCTCGACTAGGTCTAACCAGATTCGACCTCTGGGCAACTTAGTCCCAATGTCAGATCCAGTCCATTGAGCGGGTTGGGGATACTTCTGAGAACTCACCGGTGCGGCAGCGGCGGTTGCATACGTGGCAGGTTGGGTTGACGGGCCTCCTGTCTCGAAGTTGAGGCCAGGGGCAGGGGTGGGGTCCTGGCCTGCGTTGGCTTGGCCTGAAGGGGCTTGGCTTCCGGGGGCCGGGCCAGGTTGGGTAGTGGCCTGGCCGGCGAGGAACGTCGCCATCATCGTCTGCATTGCGGTCTGCAGGGACTGGAATGAGGCACGGACCTCAGAAGGAGTCATGCCTTCTTCCTCCATGTCCTCCGGTTCCGGGGAGGGGTCAGACTGGCCTCCAGGTGGGCCATCGTCTGCGGCTGGGGGTGGGGGTGGGCTAGTGCCACCCTCTGCCTGGTCTAAATTCATTGCGGAGAACTCTTCCAAACAGTCGAAGTAATTACTCAGTGCAAATTAAGAAGCGAAGATCGGTACAATAGCAGGAATGATTCGGAAATTAATTATGGGGAAGCAGGAACGGTTAGCGCGGAAATTTGATCGGGAGCCAAAGCTCCAAGACCAAATGTAACGAGTGGAAACGAGATTCAACAGTGGACTCGCTGTTTTGATTGTCTGTGCCGAGGATGAGCTCGGGCTACAATTAGTAGCTTGGACGTTAATGCTTATCGAGGATAAGTCTTAACTACGACACAGACCCCAACGATTTATACTGTTGACTAAACAGTTTGACGGAACACATCAGCAACGGTCGATGTGAGAAGACGATGGATGTATCACGAACTACGGGATGACACTTGGAACGGCCGATATGTTGATCAGACATATCGGACGCTCTAGTATGACAAGCGGAACATGCTTGATAAGCGGAACGGACGCTTGAACGGGCGGTCATTAGGACTGACCTTGACTAGTCAACGCTGACTCTTCACTTCTAGGAGGCGTCCCTCAATAATGATTATGGGTTTGTGAGGATACGCATGTAAACAACTGTTACACTTATGAACTGAACCCCAAACAATCGTTTACCGAGGAGGGCCCTGAGTTTGTGATACAGCAAAAATTGAAGAAGAAGAAGAAGAAGAAGAAGAAGAAGAAGAAGAAGAAGAAGAAGAAGAAGAAGAAGAAGAGCCGGCACGTAGTGGCCGAGGAAGATTAGCTTCCAGGGAGGGGGGGGGGCTAAACCGCAACATAATAGGGACTGAAGAGTGATCCTCAGCAGTCCCGTAGGGACTGAAAGTGTGATGCCCCGCAGTTTTTTTTTGTCAAACACAACTGAAAGATGGCTAAATAGCCAACTAGGACAGCTGCCTAGAAGCTGCTGTATGCGGGCAAACAAAAGAATGCTGCCCATTCTAGAAAATACAAAAATAAAAATGAATGAGCTAATCCAGGGCCTATTTGGAAATACAGAAACATATTCCTTCCGAAACCACTGAAGGATGGCTAAATAGCCAACTATGGGAGCTTCCTAGAAGCTGCTGATGCGGCCAAACAAAATAATGCTTCCCTTCCTAGAAAATACACAAAAAATCACTAGCGACGTATTCCTGGGCTATTTGTAAAATGAATTTTATCATTCCAACGCAACTTGTTTGTTATTCTACCACAGCAGTAGCCATCCGTTTGTAACCAACCCATGCATTGCCCCATGCCCCAATTGGGGGGGGCGCGAGGGGGCTTCGCCGTTAATGAAAAGCAGGAAACAGGAGATATGCCACAAGCCAACTGTCTGCCAACGGTGCAAGTGCCACGTGTTGAGTGGGGTTTAGGAGATAACGCTGGCAATGTCCGAAACCAGTTGACCGGCAAGACCTGGGCACGAGCGAATTTATGAACTTCTACGTGCCGAATGGCGCACGCTACTGGAGGCGCAGGCGCTTGATAAGTGGGGGAGCGAGGGGGAAATAGTAGCAACAACCTATGAACTTGCACAATCATTCGGGCAGAATCATTTCTGTCTGAGTTGCTTTAGCCTCGTTTAATGGTGGAGGTGTCGGAGCCTCATTTCCAGCCTCGGTCTTTCATCAAAATTTCAGCTGCCGCATGGCGCATCGTAGCAGCAGGCGCAGGTGCTTGGGGAGATACTCGCAGCACCTAGGAATTCGACAATGATTCCAATCATGCGAACATCTTGCTTCGTGCCTAGCAAAATTCTGGTGCTTAACCCTTCTTCAATGGCGGAGTTGATGGACACTGTTACCCACCTCGATCCCATGAGCTGGTGCTGGTGCGGTCTTGGCCTTCTTCTATCCATGCGAGCTGCAGGCGCAGGCGCTACAGAAGTAGGAAACGAGTGAAGAGATACTAGCAACAAAATCTCACGACTTCATTATTTCTGAAACATCATGCGTACTCAGTCTCGTTTGTTCCCGAGTAAAACCCTACAGTTACGTCTCTTTCATCAATGGCGAGGCTGAGTGTTTTCATGGAGCATGCAGGTTGTCGTGGGATGTCTCGAGGCTGAGAGGTTGCGACTATCGCTCTCCTCGCTCATCATTTCACCATGCGCCAGGTCCTGCTCCTTCAGATCTTCTTTTACCGATTAATTCGTAGGTACTGCATGGCGCATGCGAATTGCAGGCGCAGGCACTAGAGAAGTACGGAGCGACTGCAAAATTATTCGCAACAAAATATCCAGACTTCATCTTCTCTGAAAACTAATGCGCCCAGTCTCGTGTTGTTCGTGTGTTATCCTACTGTAACGACTGAGTCAATGATGGATAGGCTTCCTTATCAGCCTCGTTTAGATTGGTCTCCGACCTCGCTAATCACTTCCTGCGTTTGCGCCTGCGCCTACATCTACCCATGCGCCATTCCTTCCTGCCAGTCCGATGGTTTCGGACGATGCCAGCGTCATCTAGTAACACCTGGTTGTGAACTCGTGGCAATTTAAACACGTGGCAGTTTCTTGACAGGAAGGATGCTATACCCTAGATTCGAGAAGGAAAGGAAAAAAAGAATGATAACAAAGAGTAAAGTAAAAAGAAAGAAAGAAAGACGAGGAACCCAAAGCATATAGCTTAGCTAATAGCTAATAAATAAATAAGCAAAAGGAGCGTATATATTTTCGACCCCCTCGCCCTAGGCTATATAAAAAGCAAAAATAAAAGCGCCGTAGGTCTAAAAAGAAAAGCAGTACGCCAATTCGGCGTGATTAAGGAAGCTGTCCAAAGGGGGTCCTCGGACAACACCATCAAACCGGGGGGGTGGCTAGGGGGGGCGGTACCCCCCACGATAGCCGGTGGCGGAAGAAGGAGTGTGGGACGAGTGTGTAGCAGATTCCATGCGCCGGCGGGTACACACAATGGTATGTGCGCATCGGACGGCATGCAGGTGGAGGGAGTGGAGGAGGCGGGTGGTGTAAGTAGGATGGATACCGAGAGAAGAAAAATGGGAATAAGGGAGGCGATGAGGGTACCGAAGGAGCCGAGGATGATGGGGTCCGGGGAGATGACCCGCCAACCAGCAGCGAGAAGAGCCGAACGGAGGGTGGAATGCTGAGCGCGTTTAATGGCAAGGGTGGTATGATAGCGGGCGTCCCAAGTGTATGTGAGTTCACAGAGATAGACAGTGTGGGCGGCTTGGAGGGTGGAAAGTTCTGACGGGGTGAGGGTGGCGTCGTGGGAGGGGGCGTCAAAGGGGGAGAGACCTGAAAGGAAGAGGATATCGGGGCGCAATTTGGCGACATGGGTACAAGAGCAAGGGTGGAGGCATGCACAAGTGGGTGGGAGGTGTGGGAGGAGCCAAGGGGGTAGGCGGGTATTGGAGACACCGAGTGGGAGGGCGTTTCTCGAGGATGCGTCAACATAGAATGTGGAGCGGCCGAGGGAGCCAGCACATATGGCGTCATAGATTTGAAGGACAGCGGCGTTGTGTCGGGCAATGTAGAGGGCAGCGAACTTCGGGTGGGAGCATGAGGCAAGAAGGTGGGCCGATGTGTCATGGGAGTGGCAAAAATGGCAAGATCCATCGAGGATGGGTGGGTTGCATTGAGTATAGGGTTCGGGGGGTATGCGTTTGTGAGGGACAGAGGCCGTCCAAAACATGTTGAAACGGGATTTGAGGATTGTGCGGATTTGAGGGAAGGAGCAGGAGCGCCACATATGAGAGGAGTGTTCGGGAAGGATCATGGCTGGTGGGGGTGGGAGAGGCTGGTGGGTCGGAGGAGTTGTAGGTGTGGGGGGACCGGGGGTGGGAGGGGGGGCAGGGGGTTGGGAGAGTGGTGGGTGAAGGGGGTACAGCGGAGAAGACACGAGCGACTGAGGGGCAAGGGGATTTTGGTAAGGTCATGTGTGTGCTATAGGTATTGAGAAAGGTTGTTAGGGAGTCCGTGATGTCGGAGAGATAGAAGGCGGTTGGGCGGGTGTGGGTTGGAGGGCGTAGGTAGAGGTTGGAAGCATGGCCAGGCTGGGAGGCTGTGGAGGTGGCTCGGGTGAGAAATAGAGAAGTCGAAGGTACAAGAGGAGGGGTTATCGAGGGCATAGCGGGCACCCTCGTCAGCAATGTCGTTGCCTAGGATGCCGGTGTGGGATCGCACTTTGTAGAAAATCGTGGGGGTGGAGGAGTGAAGGCGGTCAAAGAGGAGTTGGCGGATGGAAATGAGGATGGGAAGATGTTTATGAAAGGGGATGGAGTTGGGAAGATAGACGATGCGGCGGATAAGGTGTAGACTGGAGAGGGAGTCTGTGTAGATGCGAACTGGGTCTAGAGGGTGGTGTGTGCCGGCGTGCTAGAGGGCGGCAAGAATGCCTGAGAGTTCTGCGCGTAGGATGGTGTTGATCTCGGCAGTACCACCAGGATGGATATGGTGGACTAAGGAAGAAGGTGAGTGGAGGAAAGCGGCACCAGTGTGTGTAGAGCCGTTATGATTGGGGACGGCAGAACCGTCCGTGTAGTAGGAGATGTGAGACGGTAGGTGAGAAGGGAGGTTGTTGGAGGGGAAAAGGTGAAGGCAAGAGGGAATCGCAGGGCAGAGGGTGGGGGAGTAAAGGGGTGGGAGGTGAGGACGAGGGTCCGGGAGTGAGCGGAATTTTGTAGGGGGGGCCCAGGTTGGGCATTTGGAGGAAGGGTGGGGAGGGGTAGAAGGAGTCGGCGTGGCTTTAGGAATAGGAGTCTGGCTACTGCGCCCATTGAAGAGCAAGCCGCACTGAAGCGATCGGTGCTATTCACCGGGTTTCACCGGCTCACCTAGAGTGACTTAGAGTGCACAGGACTACCTCCCTGCTGCACTGTACTGTGATGCCGCTGCCAGCTATGGCACGGACTCTGACGCCGGTACCCTAAGGTGCCGCGCCATCTCAGTACTTCCTCCTAGCGCATTGATCGAATGCTTATCTAACTGTAAAGATCTTATCCTTACCGTCTTCCCCTCGTCTCTGTGCTCTGCACACGCTCCGGAAAACTACAGGTCATGGTCCCTTCGCTTTAGATTGTCCTTGCTCGACGCTATTCCGAGCTGAAGGGCATTTTGATTGTTGTCCCGACGTGATTCAATTGAAAGGAGTGAAGAAAGCTCCACCCGTCAAGAATCTCCCCGTTGGGACACAACTCTTGTGCGGTATATCAGCCGTGAGCCCGGTGATCCTGCTCCATTGAGCATCAAGCTGTCGTCCAGCAACCCCCCCCCACCCCACCCCCCCACCCCCCACCCCTGACAACAATCTCTACCTCCACTGCGCCCCCACCACCCCCTTCCCTATTCCCACGTCCCGTTGCTTACGCAATCTCAGCCACCTCTCAACCACCTCCTGACCTATCAAACCCTCCAGATCTTTCCCAAGTTGGCCTCCACCTCCAACTCGCTCCTCCCACCACCAGATTCATTTTTTCCCGCCCCAGTTGCATCGCAATTTTTCACCACTTCTTCCAAACTCCTCCCCTCCCTTCGCCTCCAACCTCCCGAATCCTCCTCCCCTGTTACTCGCACCCCCCCCCCCCCCCCACCACCACCACCCCCACCACCCCCACCCCTCTCCGCCGCTCCAATACTATCCTCTGTCATCGATTCCGACGCCATTCTGCTGCGTGGCCACACTTGACGGATCCTATCCGGCAATCTCCTGATGGGGGGCACATCCTGATCGCCAAGGTGGCCATCTCGCTCGACTCTCCACCTGGCCAATGCATCCTTATCCTGAACGTTTGCGCTTGAGGGAGATTAACCCTGTCCATTGGAACGTCTATGAACCAGGCAAGAATTTTGGTGAGTGGTACTCAGCTATCTATGATGAACTTGCTATAAGAGGCATGTTCGGTATCATGGCAGATGCTATGCTTGATTACCAGCCGGACGATGAGCCATCACCCTTCGGTGACTATGATGATGATGATGATGATGCTTCTGATGAGCGATACCCTGACAGAGAGGATTATCCCAACGCTAGAACCTGTAGCTATGCAAACGGCGTAGCATTTAGGTATATAGTCAACTCATTGTCCACTCCCCTTGTTCGCATATTTGCCACGCACACACACGTTGCGGCAACATTACTGCGAGGCCTCAGATTCCACTTTGGAAAGATCAACCCTGTCATGGCCGAACATCATCGATCTGTCCCGACTGTTGCCCTTGCTTGCCCGCCTGTGCCCGCTGTCGTAGTCGTTTCTCTGATGTCTGCAAATGCAACAATTGAGGACAACAGCTCCAGATCCAGCTCCAACTTCAGATCCACTGTCGTTGATATTGAACACTTGCATGTGGGGGAACTGTCTGACAACCCTGTCATCCCTCATACAAGTGTACCTGATGTAGCCCATGATAACATCTCACGGACTGTCACTCATGCCTCCTCTTCACCTAGCCCTCAAGCCAACCCTGATGACTTGCTTGAGGGGGATCTGAACATAAACCACACATCCACCTCCACGACAGAACCATCCACCACTAGTATCTCATCCTACTCCACCCAGCAAGACATCATGCCAACCACGGCCTGCATTCCCGTCATCCACAAGAGTGACAAGATAACCCCATCAATCTCAACTGATTGGGATCACACTTTCACCACCGTACTCACCCAAACACGTGTCCCACCTCTTCCACCTGAATACGACAAGCACCAGGCTCATGCCAACACCGCTGAGCTTTGCATCACAATCACACTCATCCACACTCATCTACACACATCCACGTACCCCTTGTTCTCCCAGCCCACCAGCCGTAGGCACATCAAGGCTGTACGCCTTTCTATAGGCATCGGATAACTTATCAGTAGATGAAAGGGAAATGGGGGAACATTAGCATAAGAGGATCTGCTCCTCCCCGTGTTCTGACTTACATGCAATAAGCTGCAGCGCTGTACAGCACTAACGTACTGCCCATGTGCTGATGTACAGAAGTACTGCTGCACTAAACTGCAATGCACCATGTACCTATTCTTGCATGCAGATATAAACATGAGCGATACCCTCGTGAGCTGATTTCTATCTGAATGCAACATAATCCTGATGCACCGATGCACAGCAACCTACTGATGTGCTGTACTGCACAAGATCCCAAGTGCTGTACAGTACTAATGTACTGCCCATGTGAATACACTGCTGTATTGAATTGTTGTGCACTAAACTGCAATGCTGTATTGCAGATCCTTTGCATGCAGATCCCATGAGCGATACCCTCGTGTGCTGATCTGCATGCACGAAACTGCAGTACTGTACAGCACCAGCGTATTGCCCATGTACTGCTCCTAATGTACTGCTGCACTGAACTGCTGTGCACTAAACTGCAAACTGCTGTGCACGATACCCTCGTGTATTGATCTACATGTGCACCCATGTGCTGATGTACAGAAGTACTGCTGCACTAAAACTGCAGTACTGTAAAGCACTAGCGACCTGCAGATTCCATGTACCTTCCAGTGCATAGTCAACCTCATGGCATAGTTACATAGTGCGATTTGATAATCCCCACCATCTGTTAAATAATTAGTAATGAAAACTCTAGGAATTAATTTTTGATCTGCCCCGTACTGCCACATGTACTTAGCCACGTGCTGTTCAAGCTTCTACCCCTTCGATGTTTTCATGCTGATAACATGATGCCTGCCCGATTCTAATTTAGCATTTCAGTACTTAGCCTTCACTCCCAAATGATGGGGGAGCCTAGCACAGACATCATCAGTTGTATTCCCCGCAGCCCTTGCATTCCCTGCAGCTGTCATAGTTAAGATCACATTGATCTGCAATGACCCAGCAGCCTCCAACAGCACCAGCAGTCCCTACCGTCCCTGCATTTTCTTATCCGCCCCTGAGTGCCCTTGCAGCAACCCTAGCTACCTCGCAGCCCCAAGCTGCTGACACCTTGTAGTTACCCTGCAGCAGTCCGCCATCAGCTTGCCCTTGACTGCTTCCCTAGCACGCCAGGCACCTAATAGTTAAAACATTGCTCCCCATCTGTTGTATTAGACCTGAACACTCTAGAATTAATTAGATTGTACGCCACCTGTACTGCCCCATGTACCTTCACAGGCAGTCAAATTTTTGAATTTAGAATTATCCTAGTCTATACCAGATGTCTGCATTTTAATTTAGGTTACAAGCTATCCAGCTACAACCCAAATGATGGGGGACTAGTCCAGACATCATGCCCTTCTCGTAACCAAGGTTATCTCCACAAGCCTTAACCAAGCCTGGCAGTTTCCTTCCAGCCCCATAAGCAGCCCCTCTTCACCCTAGCATGCAGCCTACCTGCAGCTTCCCTTTGGTTTCCTAGCAGCTTCCCTGCAATCTAGCCTGCTGTCCCTTTGCAGCTCCTTGGAGTTCACCCCAGCACCCTCCTGACAGGCCCGAGCCTGATCCTGCAGACCTTTCCTTGATATTGATTGATTGCACCATGACTGGCTGCTCTCTTCTATTCAGCTTAAGTCTGTACCTCCACGGCAGCCCTTTAAGCTGCCAACCTAGATCAGTGATTGAGAGTTCTTTAGACATGATAATCACCCTTGCTGAGCCAGCCTGCCTTGCCACAGCCGGTATTATTTTATCATTAACTCCTTGACAAGCCTGATGAGTTACAAATGTATTGTACCTCCATAATAGTTTTTTAAATTGTCACTCTAGTTTTTTAACTCCTCTAATTCCTGGAATTCTTTCGAATGAAGAATACCAGGAATTGGGGGGGATGTTATTCACCGGGTTTCACCGGCTCACCTAGAGTGACTTAGAGTGCACAGGACTACCTCCCTGCTGCACTGTACTGTGATGCCGCTGCCAGCTATGGCACGGACTCTGACGCCGGTACCCTAAGGTGCCGCGCCATCTCAGTACTTCCTCCTAGCGCATTGATCGAATGCTTATCTAACTGTAAAGATCTTATCCTTACCATCTTCCCCTCGTCTCTGTGCCCTGCACACGCTCCGGAAAACTACAATCGGCAGTACAGATCCTACACCGAGTGGTGGCTACCCTCATGTGGGTGACGATAGACTGTCTGCACCTCCACCCCTAGCATGTGCTGGACCCCCCAGATGCTAGCGCCCGGGCTGACGAAGCTCTCGTTAGGGAGCGAAGAAATTGATTGGCACGCGATGGCCTCTCGTTGTTGCGTGGGGAAAGATGTGTCCCAATAAACACGGGAAGACTGTTGTTGCCCCGAGGCAGAACCTCTCGTCAGAGAGGGCAGAAATTGACAGGCCGCAGGAAGGGAGGCAGGGGGGGGGGGGGGGGGAAGCGCGTGGCACTTGGAGGGGGTCGTGTGAATGTGGGTGGGTGTGGAGAGAAAGTCGAGAGAGGGAGGAGATGGCTGGGTGGTGTTGGGTGCGAGGGGGATAGACAAAGTGTGTGTCAAGAGGAGGGTGGGCAGGAAGATGTAGGTAGGGAAAGTAGGGGATCATGTAGGTCCTCGGGTGTGTGTGTGTGTAGGGGGGGTGGGGGGAGGTAAATTTAGAGTAGGGAAAGGAAGCGGGCATGCGTTACATATTTATGCGAAGGGGGGAATATCTTAACTGTGTGTAAGTGAGTAAGGGGGGGGGGGGAGAGAGAGAGAGAGAGAGAGAGAGAGAGAGAGAGAGAGAGAGAGGGGGGGGGGGGGGCATACAAGGGCGTTACCCGTTATGTAACCCAGACCAGTACAGTTGATGCAGTACAGTACAGTTGATGCAGACCTCTGTCAACTTACTTGGATGAGGGTTGATGGAGGGGTGGCTGGGTCGTTCACAGCTTGTACACTGTCCCTCATGGTGTCGTAGTCCCCCACAGTTGTCACAGTTGTGGATTGTTGACGCATAGGGGGAGGTGTTGGGACAGATGGAGGCAGTGTGTCCAAACCCAGTGCAGATCAAGCATTGGGTAGATGCAGGTGGCCACATACCTTGGAAGGTTAGCATAGGAATGGCTCCTCGTAGCAAATCTGCGGCGGCTGCTGCGTCCTCAAAAACTTGGATGTCAGAGGGTCCCCCGTCCGAGGTTGGGGTAGGGGGAGATGAGGATTCTCCGTCGTCAGACGGGGAGGAGGGGGGCTGGTGGGAAGGGGTGGGTGGAGGGAGAGCAGCATCTTGGGTAGAAGCTGGAGAGTGGTAGGAGGATGCGTGGGGAAATGTTAGAGTAGTGTGGGAATAGTAGAAAGGTTTTGCATCTTTGACGAACTTGGGCAATAGGGTGAAACCTTGGCCCCAGTCTCGTCGGATGTAGCGCAGGGCTTTAGCCGCATTGTTGGTGTACGCGTCAAGCGAATCAGCAAGGGGAGGGGTACAGTTTCGCAGAATATGGTCCATAGCCATGTAGTTGGATAGGGGTGTTATTCTGCTGTCTCTAGGGTAGTGGTAACCATTGGAGGGTTCATCAATGGGAGCATGTTCTAGATCTCCGTCAACGACTGAGAAGACTGAATCTTATTCGAGCAAGGGGGCCACAAGTTCTGCATATCATTGTGCAAAGACATTGTAACCTCCCTTACCATCTTATGGTGTATTTATTCGTCCTGGCATCTTGGAGTCTTGAGTGGAGCTTTGCGGAATGAGAATCCAATGTGCGATTGAACTGAAGAGAGTTTTTGACGACGTAGGCAGGAGAGAAGAAAGATCTTGTGGGCAGGAGATCAGGGGTCGGGGGGGGGGGGTCCCGGGGGGGGGGCTTGTGAGGCCGACGGGGTTACAGGAGATGGCGGGAGGGGAGGAGAGGGGAACTGATGGGTAGACGCAGTGGGGGGGTTTGGTTGTTGCGGGGCAACGTACTGGTGTTATCCAGCGGAGGGTCTTGGGAGTTGCGGGGGCAACAAACTGGTGTGATCCAGCGGGGGGGGGGGGGGGGGGCCTAAGCGATGACAAGTTTTCTGGGCTTGAGATCCTCTTCTTCGGGAGTTGCGCCAGCAACAATTGAAGACACTGCAGATGCGCGGGAGCTCGGGATCTACAGACAATTTGACAGACTTTGATGTGCTCAAATCTGTTGCAGTGGAAGACGCGGCGGCCGTGATGGGCGATAACCTTTAGCTTTCCGGAGTTCTATATCGTAAGTACAGAGACAGGGAAGGGACTAGGGCAGCTTACAAGCGTGATGCCATGTCAGGCGACATGGCTGGTATAAGAAGAGAAAAGGCGACAGTACTTCAGGGTACTGCCGCCACTAGGTGCTGGCCCTATCGGGCAGAGGCACTGTAATGGATGCTTCCAGGCGGAGGGCCTGGCGCACTAAGACACTCTAGCTGGACCGAGAGAACCGGTCTATAACACGACCAACCAACCCTGGGCTTAGGGTTGAGGGAGATACGGCTTGCATGTACTAGAGAACGCATCAGGGTAACCAGGGCAAAAGCTAGCAGCTGATCCTTCCCCCCCGATGCTGAGCAAGCACATGTTGTTGGTGATGTTGACGAATGAGGAAAAGCCACACAAGTAACTGCAGGTGTGGGTGGCAGAGAGGAATCCAGCAGTTTTTCTTGTGTCCAGAGTGTCAAAAGATATCACTCTGGTAGGGCATCAAGCCAGCTCCGAAGTTGACTCCACCTCGCTGAGTCCTGCAGTTGGATTGGGAACGGTTTCAGGTACCTTCTAAAACTACTATGTGGAGAATGAATGGATGATATGTTAACATGCAGTCCAAGTTATCATTCTGGTAAGGCATCATGCCTTATTGCCTTATCTACCGTGGTCAATAGATATGGTGGTGAATGTTCGTTTGGTCGAGGGTCGGTATCACCCACACACCTAAGTGTGCCTACTTTTTGTAGGAGTGGCAACGCCATTCGAACTGAATCCTCGGTGCCGCTGGTTTGTGTAGGGAGACACACCTCCTGGGGTGAAATACCTTTCACAACTAAAAAACAAAGATATAATGCCAACTCCGCCTCGCTTAGTCCTGCAGTTGGATTGGGAACGGTTTCAGCAATTCAGCTGCCTTATAAAACTACTTTATAGAGAATGATATATTGATGATGATGACGATGGCGATGTTGATGATGTTGATGATGATGATGATGATGATGATGATGAAGATGATGATACCATTATTCCTGGTGCCCTACTAGACTGCATATGTGTCCGCAGCTTGACGGACGCGGCTTGAACCAAGGGAATTTATGAACGTCATGCCCCAAATAAAATTAATACAAATTGGAGAGGCGTGATGTTAAAGGGAACCTCTCGTACGTTCCAGCTGGGGAAAGTCACCATCAAACAATGCCCTTTATCTTGCCCTTCAATTCCTTCCATCCTTTCTCCACTCCTACGCCTGCCCACACAGTTTCATTTTTTGCCCATCCCTTGATTCCTAACCATCTATTCTCCTGCCCTTGCCCTCCCCCATCACTGTTCATTAGGGAGGTCTTCAGCACCCTTTTGTTTGGCTTTTAAGGGGGCCTTCTGGGTGGGAAGGGTGCCGTAGGGGTGCTGAGAAGGATACCGAAGACCCCCCCCCCCCTCCCCCCTCCCACCCAAATTGCAGTGCATCTCAGCCAGAGCAGACATACATACTCTTTAGTAGGTCTCGAAGGAAAATGTGAAACTATTCAGAATAAGTTTATGAAAAGGGCTCTTGGCGTTATAGAGAACACCTCTACCGACTAGGTCCTCAATGAACTCAAGAGGTCACCTACATGGGCTCAATGGTTGAGACAATGTATTGGCTTTTGGAATAAAACCATCGACCGTAAGGACGATGATTTTGTGAGAAGAGCCTTGCTAGAGAATGTTCTAATGGCAACCAGAGATAGCAATAAACAATGCTGGTCTCATGGATTACTAAGATGCATTCAGAGATTAGGTGTTATAGAACATTTCTCTGATATTATTCAAGATAATCAGACGTCACTGAGCAAGATTGACTGAGGAAAAATTGATGAAGGCATCTCTAAAATAACAGACATTGACTGGCAATCCCTGAGTACATTGAACCCCAGGAATCTTGGTGATAACCAAGGAATCGGCATTAAAACTATTACGTAAGTGAATTGAATGATGTCAGAGGATAGAAACCATAGTTCAACGTACACTAACTTATTAGACAATAGTGATGATATTAAATGCATAGCAAGACTCCGTCTTCGAGCTCGCAACTTAAATGTTGAATCAGAAAGAAGTACCTCTCGTTGTGGCAGAATTTGCAGGTGCTGCGATATGATGGTTGACGGTAGAAGAGTAGTCGAAGATGAAATGCATTTCATATTAGAATGTCCGTCATCCGCTGAGGATAGAAAAATGTTTTTTGAGAAAATGAACATTGAACCTGAAGTGGTGGATAAAAACTCCAGTATGAAGCTGATCATGAATCCTGATTCCTTTAAAGGATGGAAAACTTAATTCAATTTATAAAAAATGCGATAATAATCGCACAATTAAATTATCATCCCAGCCGAGATGATGATTTAATAATATTTTAGAATTAAATTATCACTGTAGCACAAACTCAGGGCCCCCGTCGGTTAAACGATTGTTTGGGGTTCAGTTCATCAGTGCTTAAGCCCTTCCTATACGGTTGGGCAAGTCCCTTTAGCCTATTTGGCCTACCCCTGGACTGGAACATACATACATACATGCAGGGGTGGCAACGCCATTCGAAATGAATCTTTGGTGTCACTGGTTTGTGTTGGGAGACCCGTCTCCCAAATGGTGAAAGGTGAAATTCCTTTCACAAACAGTCACAACTTAAATAAAAAACGCACCTGTAGTCCCAGGAGAGCTGTGGTGGGCTGCCTTGGGTGTTGGGAATAGGATAGGGGTTGAGGATTCCCCCCTTGCAAGCCATCATTTCAGGTGCACACGGAACCTGCAGCAAGGGATACGTGGCGGTGGTAGTTGTGATAGTGGTCATGATGCTGTTGCTTTTGTTTTTGTTGCTGTTGTTGCTGTTGTTGTTGCTGTTGCTGTTGTTGCTGTTGTTGTTGCTGTTGTTGCTGTTGTTGCTATGTTGTTGCTGTTGTTGCTATGTTGTTGCTGTTGTTGCTGTTGTTGTTGCTGCTGTTGCTGTTGTTGCTATTGTCGTTGTTGTTGTTGTTGTTGTTGTTGTTGTTGTTGTTGTTGTTGTTGTTGTTGTTGTTGTTGTTGTTGTTGTTGTTGTTGTTGTTGTTGTAGTTGTAGTTGTAGTTGTTGTTGCTGCTGTTGTTGCTGTTGTTGTTGTTGTTGTTGTTGTTGTTGTTGTTGTTGTTGTTGTTGTTGTTGTATTTGTTGTTTCTGTTGTTGAGGTGCTTGTGTTGGTAAGACCTTGCCTAACTGGAATATATGGTACATACATACTGCCATGGGTAATTGGAGATTCATAGAGCATACCTGGGGGACAACATCATAACTGAAGGTGATGGCCCTGATGTTAATGTTTTTGTTTTTGTTGTTGTTGTTTTTGTTGTTGTCGTTGGTGGTGGTACATACTGCCATGGGCAATGGGAGATTCAAAGAGCATACCCGAGGGACGATATAATAAATGAAGGTGATGGCTCTGATTTTGATGATGATCTCTGATTTTTTTTTTTTTTTTTTGGTTGTGGTGGTACATACACGCTGCCATGGGCAATTGGAGATTCAAAGAGCATACCTGAGGGACGACATCATAATTGAAGGTGATGGATCTGATGTTGACCTTCTCGGACAACCTCTTGTTGAATGCCTTATTGCCTGCATTGGGCGGCGCAAACAGGAAGGCATCCACCTGGATGCGGTTCAGCCCTGGCACTGCCTCGTTGATGTACTGCTGGACCAGATAGGAAAGGATGGTGCTGACACCCGCTCCGAGAGAGTGGCCTGAGATGGAAACAAAATGTAAAATGTTATGCCTTGCAACTTGGGTGGGGGAGGGGGAGGGGGAAAAACCTTCTCGTTTGCTTGCATTGAGGAAAGTTACTATGGGTTTTGGACACAAAATGTAAAAGGTTATGCCTTGCAACTTGAGGGGGGGGGGGGGGGGGGGGGGGGGGGGGGGGGGGGTGAAGGAACCTTCTCGTTTGCTTGCACTGGGGAAGGTTACTGTAGGTTTTGCTTTCGAAGGCCGCTGCTTCACCCTCGGAAATTGTGAACCTTGCCACCGGCTTGACCCCCCTGATCTGTCAGTCAAAGCTGGTACTAACCTATGATGATGATGTTGATGATGCTGAGATGATGATGATGATGATGATGATGATGATGATGATGATGATGATGATGATGATGATGATGATGATGATGATGATGATGATGATGATGATGATGATGATGATGATGATGATGATGATGATGATGATGATTGATGATGATGATGATGATGATGATGATGATGATGATGATGATGATGATGATGATGATGATGATGATGATGATGATGATGATGATGATGATGATGATGATGATGATGATGATGATGATGATGATGATGATGATGATGATGATGATGATGATGATGATGATGATGATGATGATGATGATGATGATGATGATGATGATGATGATGATGATGATGATGATGATGATGATGATGATGATGATGATGATGATGATGATGATGATGATGATGATGATGATGATGATGATGATGATGATGATGATGATGATGATGATGATGATGATGATGATGATGATGATGGTGGTGGTGGTGGTGGCGGTGGTGGTGGTGGTGATGATGATGAAGTAGAAGTAGAAGAAGTAGATGATGATGGTGATGATGATGATGATGATGATGATGATGATGATGATGATGATGATGATGATGATGATGATGATGATGATGATGATGATGGCGATGGCGATGGCGATGATGCCATTTTTCCTGGTGCCCAACTGGACTTCAAATGTGCCAGCACCTTGACGGAGTCAAGGGGGGCTTATGACCAAGTCATGCATATGCACAGAGAAGAAAATAAAATAAAACTAACCTGCAATGGACACGTGGTGAATGCGGCCCTTCACTACTTGCTGCTCCAGAATGGGTTGCAGTGAGTCGAAGACCTGGAGCGCGATGATAGAGAAGCCGGCATGGATGCCGCCCATGCCCTCCAACCTAGGGTCGATCATATCTGAGTTGGTGAACTCGTAGGAAAAATCTATCATCCACTCGTACACGGTCTGAGTGCCCTTCACCAAGATGACCAACATGTTGTCTTGCGCAATGACCGAGGCGAAGGGAATGGTGAAGATGTTGCTAGGGTCGTCGAAACCATCCACATCACCGTTTTTAGTCTCCTTAATGTCCACCGTGTGAACGTGGGTCCAACCCTGTGGAACATGAGAATCACACAAATAAGTGCCTTTCACCAAGATGGCCAATATGTTGTCGTGCTTGATGAGCGAGGAGAAGGGAATGGGGTATTGAAATTGAAATTGTTACATCCGTGTAACGCAGTCACTCACAGGACATGAAATTAAGGACACCACCGCGTAAGCCAGGGCTAGCCAGGGTACTTTAATTGACCAAATTGGTCAGCGCGTTGTAGTGCACAAAGCGCAAAAACTGCGCGCTGCGCCCACAGGGGGGGTGAAAAAACTGCGCGAAACGCGCAGTGGGCTCAAAAAGGCAGCGCGCCAGCGCGCTAAAAAGTGCACTTTGAAGTACCCTGGAGCTAGCAGTAGTCACCGTAAGGGAATGGGGTAGCTCATTGCGTTCCATGACTAAATGACCAAAAATCAAAATCTCACAAAGTTACTTCAGTCACGTAATTCAAAATGTCAGCAAGCCGAAATATAGGGTGGCTTATGGTGAAGATGTAGCAAGGGTGATCAAAAACAGCTACAGAAGTACAGAACCGTCTCAAGTCTCCGGAAGGTCCATCGTGAGACTGGGTACAACCCTGGGGCACATGAGAATCACACAACTAATTTACCAATCTCATAATTTTAAAAAGCGTGTATAATTCTCGACGGTCTTTTGGGGCCTTCTTATGAAGACTCGGCAACAAAATTATTATCACTGCAGCACGAACTCAGGGCCTCCATTGGTAAAACGATTGTTTGGGGTTTAGTTCATCCGTGCTTTTTCTGTTCACCCCCCCCCCCTGATATCATAGTTGGGCAGGTCCCTTTAGCCTACTTAGCTAACCCTGGTCTGCAACAACAGACTTACATAAATTTGAATAGGCAGAAAAATACACGGTGAGTAGTGAAACGTGAGCCTAACAAAAATGACCAAATTAGTGAATCCTGGAGTGCTCCCGTTGATAGGACCTTCCCAAGTCGTCTGCTGCCCATGGTGTACTGGCTCACGCAGCAGATGACAGTCTTATCAACGCTACGCTATTGGCCTCCAGGTTGAAAGTGAGGTAAGCAACATACATTTAGGTGGCAGGTTTCAAGCAAGATAAGGCAGTGCAACAAGCAGAATGAACAAATCAGGTATGCGCCCAAGGCGCTTGTATCAATACGGCCTGGTATTGTTGTCTGCAGACGTAGGGAACTGGTTCACCTGCAGACAACAGCCTTAGGGATGATGCCCCACATGTCATCGGGTTGATGCCGAAGCATCATGCAAATGCTAATGCACGAGCAGATTCAAACAGGACCAACAGGACCGACCAATGCATTATTGTCAGCGTGAATTACTAGGACACGAGTGCCTTAGTAGTTCACCAATAAGGCACTCGTGTCCTAGTAGTTCACGCTGACAGGACTCAAGGCGACCGCTGTAGAAGATCTCAAAAGAAAAGGGCCTTGAATACGAAAGACGTGTACAAGGTGCGTGGTGTCAACATACATACAATACAAACCTGGGGCACAGGAGGCTCCATGTTGTTGCCCGCTACAGCACAGGGCGCGTAGATCGCAAAGTTCATGACATTACGATACATCCAGTAGTAGTTTGCGCCCTCACTTTCCCACTTGAAACTTGAACTTGCGGCCCGTCCCCCACGATGTCCTGTAGGGGGTAGGGTAGGGAGGTGCCATGGGCAGACATGTTCACAGGCCCGTCAATGGCATCCGCATTGCAGGCCATTTTGTCCCAGGCGGGGCTCACGTAAGCAAGTGCGGATGCAAGCACAACAATGGAGGAGCAGCCCTTAAAGGTGTAGGGCCCTTGCACGCCCAGCACCCCACAGATGTCAGTGGTGGGGGAGATGTCCAGCCAGCCGGAAAGGTTGCCACCAGTGAGGTTGCCATCGGTCAGTTTGCCACCGGTTATGTTTGCCTCTTGAGCAAAGCCCAGCTGGGCACTTCCAGCGATCAGCAGTAGAAGCAGTGCCGCTGCATTCATCTGTTTAGCTTGCATGGTGGTAGTGGCTCCTGTGAGGCAAAGATTTTGTTTAGTTTGTGGGTATTTCGGCCTTCAGGCTGTTCACCTGTCCTGGGGAGAGGGGGTGGGTGGGGGACGTGGGGGTGGGGGGGGGGGGGGGTGAGGGGGAATAAACATGCTACCCTTGGTAGAGACACTACTACCAAACCATACTTCTCAGTACAGAATGTAATCGGATGAGTGTAGACAGTTCCTAGGCATGTCTAGGTCCTGCAGGCTAGCCGCAGGGAGATGACAGGGTCCGGCGCTTGGGGTCCGAATCGTGTCTCGCTTGGGGTCCAAATCAGAGGGTCCTCTGGTCCAAATCGTCCCTCGGGCTCTATGTCCGGCATTAGCTTTCCGGCCGTTGTTTGTTTGTGATGGTGAAGAGGGCCGTGTGGTGGTGTTCGCTGTCAGTGTTTCAGTGTTTGTGCAACCGACGCCTGACGTGCGCGTGCGATCGAGATGAAGAAGAAACGCCAGCAAACGGTCTCGTAAATAACTGGCTTACGTCAGCTAGATTCCGTTGCCAACACTCCGCCCATTTTCCGAGTCGCTTGCGACGCTACCTATGACTTGTGATGCTGCAGTTGCAGCAAGAAACGGGAAGGCGGTACAAGGTACCTGGGAAGATCGCTGCGACTGATACCTAACAAACTGGTAACTCGGTAACTTTCGATCCGTCACTGTCGATCGACCAAACATAGACTGATTTACCTGGAGAGCTTCGATGGCTTGGACTTCGGAAAGGCTTGTCGTGCTTCGAGACCTTCTGATCTCCTGGTCCCGTGACGAGGCGGATGTCTTGGAGGGTGGGAGCCTGTTAGTTGTGTGAGAGATCCACAGGCAGGCTGGAAGAATCTGAGAGCCGAAGAGCCTTGCAGTTTTTTATTGGCTTACTGAGTCCCAGCCTCAGAGGAATGGCGCTAGAAGATAAATGGAATGAAAGCTCAGGAAACGTCGATCTAGCTGGGGAATCAAGGTATCTATTGACGTATGTACAGTGTACTGTTCTGGTTCAATTTCTTTGTTGCCGTGTGTGTGTCCCTGTCACAGTGTGGGAGTACGAGCTGTGTCGGTGTGTTAACAAAGAGGAGCGATGCTCGCTTTTTATGCTGGACTTCTGCAGGGCGCTGGCCCTGCCCTGGCGCACTATCACTCTGATCACCCTAGTGTAATAGTAAAGAGTACCCATTGACCCCTTGGTGTTATTCTTCGATGCCAACGGCCCGCGGCCCACGTGCACAGGGCTGCCATGTCGGATCGGTCGCGGTCGGGTGCATGCACAGCAGAGGGATGCTCAGTAACGTGTTCATGCAGTTACGGCACCCGCGTGCCATGCCATATTAGCCTAGTATCATTATCGAAAGTTCCCAGATCACTTTCTCCAACCTCCACCTCGTCCACTGATGTCCACTGAGCCCTCCTATGTTAGACTAGTGCTATACTAGACTATTAGCTTTGAGTCCTCACCGTCACTTTTTTAGTGTAAACAAGAGCACTTTTCCGACACAATTCCGAGACTTTCCAAATCGCGTCTGATTTCCTCCTGTCAAGTAACGGCAGGGAACGATTCGGGTTTCGAATCCTGATGTAAGCGGTTGCCAGCAGCCAGCAACCGGAAACAAGGGCGTGACCGCCCTTGAGTTGGATTGGACCAATTGGGCCAAGGGATCCGCTGGGGATGGGGATGGCCGGATGGGTAGCCCCCCTGTAAGTAGGGTTGTTTTGTGTGCGGTTTGAGGTGTGCGGTGTGTCTAACCTTGTTGCTGCCCTCGTGGCTGTTCTTGTGAAAGGTGTGTCTCGTATACCGCGCTTTGGTACACAGTCGCGCGTTACCACATAAACTGGGGCTGTGCACCCTTCGACAGTGACTAGGCAGTCTTCTTCGGGATGACTGCCGAAATCAAACGTCAAGTGGTTCGGGGCGCAGTTTGACTTAAATCTACCTGGAAGATGAGGTGACGTGACTAAAAATACAACTTGTCTGAAATTTGCTTCGAGTCGGAGAAGAGGTGACTGTCTTCGCGAGTTTATTGAGCTGCCTTCCGTTTGCAAACGTCAGTTGGTGCGGTCCACCTGCAATTTGTAGGGTGAACCCTAAGGGGTAGGTCAAACTGCTCTTGGTCCGGCCGATTTTGGTCCGATTTTGGTCCGATTTTGGTAGATTTTGCCTATCACCAAAATCTTAGTGGTCACACTACAACATTGACCAGAATCGATCTTGGTCAGGACCAAAATCGGACCAAAAGCAAAAGCTAAATCGAGCAAAAGCAAAATCGGGGGGGGGGGGGGGGGTATTTGCCTCGGTTTTGCTTTTGGTCCGGATTTTTTCTGGAACTTTATATTGTTTTCTGTTGTTATCTTTTCCGTATCTTCGTTGTTTCACTCATGCCTTTTCTTATCCAATTCTTAATTATTGTTGCTTCTAGTCATCAAATTTTTCAAAGGGTGCGGCACAGTCGCAAGCTGATATTGTGTTGAGATATGGCCCAAATAGCTGCAAATGAGAAGGAACATGTTACATAAATTGTATAAAAAATACGAAATCATCCAACTCTCTCTCGCTATTGGGAATGTCTCTTCAGCCTATTGGGCTTGCACATGATCATTAGGTGTGTGCTGTCAAGCAACTGCCTACTCAGCTTTTTCAACGCTTTTTCTTTCAGCACTTCTTGTCACGGTTGGGCGGCGAAAAACTACTTTACCAACAAGAAAGACTTAGTCCGATCTCTGTGCGTTCAGGCCAGGGACAACCGAGAGGGTGTCACTGGCATGGCACTTGAGTTGAAGGACTTAGAGGCCATGTCCCTTGAAAAGAAAGGGTGGATGCATTTGGGGCTGTGGGTGGAACTCTTCAAGACCCATTCGACGTTATGTCCCTATCTTTATTATGTCCCTATGGGTACGTCTGGGGGTACGCCTGGGATGATGGGTGGTCCATTCATGCCAAACATGAGCCAGAACCCCCCTAGCTAGATGGCTATACTGATTTTTTGTTGCATGTCGTTGGCACATTACTCGTGCGGTACCCACGAGAGAGATTGTCACTTCGTAACATGGATTCAGGAACCTCGTCGTATTTCCTATGTAGCAAGATTTGAGAGGTTGAATTTAAAGTGGTACATTATTCCTACTTGGTACTTCATTAGATGTTCCCAGCAAGCGAATTGTTACATTATTCCCCAATTGAACTTGGCTACATCCCTCTAGCAAGCAACTTGGATTTCTTTTCTTACTATTATTAATTGACGACTTGGTCATATAATTTAAACCGAGGTTGTAACAGAGGTTCCCAAATCTGCATTGTTTCCACTATCCAGTCTCCCTACTTGCAGCTCCCTGTAGCTCCGTCCCTGCTGCGGGCAGCTCCCAGCTCCCTGCTCCCTGCTCCTGCTCCCTGCTCCTGCTCCTGCTCCCGCTCCTGCTCCGTCCCTGCTGCGGGCAGCTCCCGCCCCTGCTCCTGCTCCCTGCTCCTGCTCCCTGCTCCCTGCTCCCAGCTCCCTGCTCCTGCTCCCAGCTCCCTGCAGGTCCTCCAGGTCCCAGCACCTTGCAGGTCATGCAGGTCCTGCAAAAAAAACAAAAGCGCACCAATTAAAAAACTGGTGCGAGCGCACTTTTTCAAAGGCAAGTGCGCTTTTTTGACAGCGCACATTTTTGAAGGCATCGGCACTTTGGGGGCTGTCAAAAAATTGTCATCAGTTCAAAAACATTACAGCTTTTAGACTTGAAAACAATCAGCTATACTACTGTATTTAAATACCTGACCAAAAGCAAAATCGAAAGCAAAATCGGATCAATGAATTGTCTCAAAGACCAGATTTTGCTTTCGTTTTAGCTTTTGGTCCGATTTTGGTCCGATTTGGTCGCTTTTGGTCCCCACCAAAATCGGGCCCTAATCGGACCAAAATCGGACCAAAAGCGAAAGCTAAATCGACCAAAAGCAAGAGCAGTGTGACCTACCCCTAAGGTTCCCTAGCGCATCCGTTTGGCGCACCCGTTTGGCGCGCCCGTTTTGCTCGTCCGGCAGTACGCCTGATGTACCGAAGTCGCTACCCATGGAGGGGCGGTAACTATATTGACCGCCCCCTGAGCTGTTGTTTTTTGGAATTGTAAGCTTATGTACGGGCGGTCAGTCATGTACTTATGTTGTATCCTTGTTGCTTGCGAATTAACAAACAAACAAACAAACAAACAAACAAACAAAAAAGGGACATTTTGCAGGGTTGCTGTTTTTAAGCAGTATTGAACGTGCCTATACTATTATGCAAATCATTTATGAAGGTTAGATTTTGTTGTTAGAATTCGATGCAGAAAAAATGAGACCGATCAGAGGTCGGGTTGATTTTAGGGAATATTTTGAAGGTGTTGCATGTTTGGACTGGGCAGTATGTGCCGTTCAGGTCTGGGCTGGACGGGACCTTCCGCGGAGGGGTGGTCGGGTGTGTGCGCGTGTGCGACCCAACTGCCATTTTGCTCCCGTGGTTTTCCTCCCGCGTGATCACCTATCATCAGAGATCTCTGCCTATCATCGATTATCGATCGACTGATCTGGAAACCGGGCACCCCTAGAGCGCCCCTTTCGCCCAGGAGCCAAATCACTGCGTACCGGCTGTTCTTTCTTTCTTTCTCGGCCACGCCCGTGACGACTGTTTTTCTTTCTTTCTAGTTTCAACGCTAATGGAAGAACAAGCAGGTGATGCAAGGTCCCAGTGCGAAGGAGCAGCCCGCAGCGGGCTGGGCGCAATACCCGGGGATCTGTTCAGCAACAGTATCTTGCCGCTTCTCAGCCGCTGCGAGAAGGTGGCTTTGCGGTGCAGCTGCAAAGCATTGTCGCAGAAAGCTTCCATCACCAGCCTTAACTGCGCTAAAATCGGGCTAGACCTCTGGAAAAAGTACCAGGACGCTAGTTTTACCCCTCGCAAGTTCAGGATTCCATTGCTTGACGTTTTCCCATCGGTGCGAGATCTGCATTTTCGTCAGGATGTGGCATACATCTCCATGCCCGATCCCCACGAGCTCTTGAAAAACGGGCCTCGGAGCCTGCTTGAGGTTGACCATTATAAGTGGTTGGGGGGTGAATTGGAAGCGTTAGGTCGCCTGGTCGACCTCCAGGCCGACCTGGAAGTGCTCCCCTTCCCTCTTGTTTATATGATGAGGTCAGGCTTGCTTGACCATTCCTTCCTGGACATACCAGGTGTCAGAAGTCACATGGAACTGTGCCCAGAGGGATTAGTAGTGGATACGCACCAGATTGCATCCTATTTACAGGTCATCGCTGACTATTTGGGTGACTCACTGAGTAGCATCAGCATGCAGCACTAAGCAAGCAGGCGTCAAGTGCTGGTAAAGGACATTGAACTCAACCCCTTTGCCCCCCTGGCTGCTTGCCATAACCTCACCAGCCTGGAGTTGGTATGCATGGAGCTGAACTCTGACCTTCGCCCAGTTCCTGAAACATTCAGATACATGCGACCTTCTGTGTGTGAGGTGAGAGGCTCAGATGGAGAGGTGGAAGGTTGTCGGATAGGGTTACGGAAACATGCTGCAACAGAAGAATGATCGGAACATCGTTTTGTACGCCTCTGGGCGTCTAACAGAATGCCAAGTGCAATTTATCCCCCCGCGCTAGACCCACGGGCACCAGGGCTGTGAAAACGCAGCAGTATAGTATACAGCTTGATATATAGAGCCCTGGGCCGGAGTTCCACATTGTTTTTCTACCGAGACTAAATTTGTTTTGCACGTGATTATACACAGATTGTACTGATCATTTTTTTATTATATTGGTTTCATTCTTAAACAAGCATGGTCAGAAGCAGTTCCCATTTCTGCTTGAATGTGGCAACATTTGTCTCCTACTACTGTATCCTGCAACCTTGAGAGGCATTTGGCATATTATTTGTACTGCTTGCCGTTTTTGCCCACCCCATGTTGCCAATCTTAGTTGTACTGCTTGCAATTTCTGCCCACCCCATGTTGCCAATCTTAGTTGTACTGCTTGCCGGTTCTGCCCACCCCATGTTGCCAATCTTAGTTGTACTGCTTGCCGTTTCTGCCCACCCCATGTTGCCAATCTTAGTTGTACTGCTTGCCGGTTCTGCCCACCCCATGTTGCCAATCTTAGTTGTACTGCTTGCCGGTTCTGCCCACCCCATGTTGCCAATCTTAGTTGTACTGCTTGCCGGTTCTGCCCACCCCATGTTGCCAATCTTAGTTGTACTGCTTGCCGGTTTTGCCCACCCCATGTTGCCAATCTTAGTTGTACTGCTTGCCGGTTCTGCCCACCCCATGTTGCCAATCTTAGTTGTACTGCTTGCCGGTTCTGCCCACCCCATGTTGCCAATCTTAGTTGTACTGCTTGCCGGTTCTGCCCACCCCATGTTGCCAATCTTAGTTGTACTGCTTGCCGGTTCTGCCCACCCCATGTTGCCAATCTTAGTTGTACTGCTTGCCGGTTCTGCCCACCCCATGTTGCCAATCTTAGTTGTACTGCTTGCCGGTTCTGCCCACCCCATGTTGCCAATCTTAGTTGTACTGCTTGCCGGTTCTGTCCACCCCATGTTGCCAATCTTAGTTGTACTGCTTGCCGGTTCTGCCCACCCCATGTTGCCAATCTTAGTTGAACTGCTTGCCGGTTCTGCCCCCCACCCCATGTTGTCAAATGGTTGTGAGTCTTGGAGAGAAGGTGGCAAACCTGATTCTAAACATTTGAGCTGGTTTTGTCCATCAGGCTCCCAGGTTTGGGAAATGTATTCGGATTTCAGATGCTGGGCTTGAACATTGGGCATGCACGTTTCTAAGTATCGACGGATTGCAGATGCTGGGCTTGAGCATGGGGCATGCACGTTTCTAAGTATTGACGGATTGCAGATGCTGGGCTTGAGCATGGGGCATGCACGTTTCTAAGTATTGACGGATTGCAGATGCTGGGCTTGAGCATGGGGCATGCACGTTTCTAAGTATTGACGGATTGCAGATGCTGGGCTTGAGCATGGGGCATGCACGTTTCTGAGTATTGACGGATTGCAGATGCTGGGCTTGAGCATGGGGCATTCACGATTATAAGTATTTACGGATTGCAGATGCTGGGCTTGAGCATCGGGCATGCACGATTCTAAGTATTGACGGATTGCAGATGCTGGGCTTGAGCATGGGGCATGCACGATTCTAAGTATTGACGGATTGCAGATGCTGGGCTTGAGCATCGGGCATGCACGATTCAAAGTATTGACGGATTGCAGATGCTGGGCTTGAGCATCAGGCATGCACGATTCTAAGTATTGACGGATTGCAGATGCTGGGCTTGAGCATGGGGCATGCACGATTCAAAGTATTGACGGATTGCAGATGCTGGGCTTGAGCATTGGCTAAGGGTAGGCTATGACGCTAGGTTATATAATATTAGTGGATACATAATATTACACAATTTTAGTCAGACGAGTCATCTCACCTGAAACTAGGGAAAGGCAACTTATATGAGCGTTTGAAAAACTATTATTAACGAATATTATTACAGTGTCACAATAATATTAAATTTTCAAATAAATTGAAATTCTGGTGAGACGGCTAGTCCGACTAATATTATTTATTCACTAATATTACAGTTCATAACATAGCCGGCCCCTAATCATGCCATCTAACTCCAGATTGCACTGTGTAGCAGTAGATTGGAATTAACTATACAATCATCTGAAATGATGATCTTGTAGATACTGGGGTTGTTGTGGTAAGCCACAACAGCCCCCCATCCCCCTGTCCAGGGGGGTATTACCCCATACCGCCCCCCACTAACTACCCCCACCCACCCCTTGCTCCACAGTCAGTGCCCTTGTCCTGGCTTACAGCTTTGACAAGCCTCACTAACTACCCCCACCCTCCCACCCACCCCTTGCTCCACAGTCAGTGCCCTTGTCCTGGCTTACAGCTTTGACAAGCCTCACTAGCTTGAAGCTGAAGCACCGCATCCAAATCGACAGTGGCAGGGGTAGAGCTTCAGTAACTTCAGAAATGCAGTTCAAAGGCGTGCGATGGAGGCTAGGACTAGAGCACTTGGGTTGTGCACCAAGGCTGAGGGTCCTCCACCTGGGCGGGGGAGAGGGTTTAGTACATATTTTTGGTGGCGCCCTCCCCGATGGCAGCAGCAGCAGCAGCAGCAGCAGTTCCATGGCAGCAGCGATTAGGCAGATGCCCCTCCTTCAGGACCTGATGCTGGGCCCATGGTGTGCCGTGGACAATTGCGTGGCCCAGGCCCTGAGCGGCCTTACTGACTTTCGCTCTCTTGAATTCTGGAGAATATGCTTGTCGTGTCACAATCCCCTGGAGAAGCTGGAAATACTTATTGGCCGTCACTCTGACAACTACACCAACCGGATCCAAGACGGTGCTACCTTCTCATGCACGGAGCTCTCTTACCTTCTCTCTGGCACCACCCGGCTGCGTAGGCTGGAAGGAGTCAGCAAGCTAAGTGACATCGGGTCTGCTTCTTGCCTACTTGCAGTAGCCAAGGCACTCCAGCACTGCAATATCAGCAAACTCTACGTGGATGGTGACCTGTCTGTGGATGCAGATGATAGTGAAGATGATGATGATGATGAGGAGGAGGAGAAAGATGATCGTGAAGATGCTGATGAGGAGGAGGAGGAAGAGGAGGAGAAAGTTGATAGTGAAGAAAGTGATGATGGCAACACGAAAGACGATAGTGATAAGTCAGCAATGCCGGATCAACTTCCAGCAACAACACTACAGCCACTGGGAAAGACACTGACCGACCTGGTTGTGGAGCGTACTTCCATCCAGCAGCAAAGGACAAAAGCCTTGGTTCGCTCACTCCCTTGTCTCAGCCACCTCAGCTTGAAAGACTGCAAGATCATGGATGGCGCCCTCACTCCTCTCCAAGACCTTCCAACGCTACAATGCTTGAGTGTCCAATCGGGTTCGCTGACGACGGAAAGCATTGTGGCGCTTTGCTCTGGAGCCTCCCATGCCTTTACCGTCAATGTACCTGATTGGCCGGTAGCGCTGTTGGATGCATGCCGTGCTTTGCTTCCCTCCTGCCCAGTCACCCTAACCAATAAGCAAATGTAGCGCCACACAGGGGGTAGTGAGGAAGTTGCTCGTGTACCGCAAAAATGTCGAAAAATGTGTCAGGGGGGGGGGGGGGGGGGGGGGGGGGGGTCCAGCCGCTTTCAGAAATTTCCTCTCGTGAAATCCGTTTGAGGTCGAAACTTCCTCAATATTCAGTTTCTGAGGAAGTGAAGCAGACCTGTGACACTGGCTCGACACAGACACAAACACAGACCTGTGACACAGGCTCTACGAGATCTTTTGAATCCGCGCCTATTTCCGACAACGACTTAATACGGAGGCGTGATCCTCGAGGCACCTGCCAGGCTGGCAGATCCTTGTACAGAAGTCGAGCCGGTTTCGAAATATCATTTTAACTTCCTCACCAGTCGGAATCTGACAAAGTTAAGCATACTTTCGAAACTGGTTAGACGAGAGCATTCCGAATCCGAAGTATTGTATATGCTTTAGTGTCTCGATTTGTATTTTTAATTACATGGCATCGAAAAATCGAAAAATTGTCCCAACAATTCAAAAAATGGCTTCAACAATTCGAAAATAAAAATCTTAAAATGGAATCTACTTGAGTCGTGAGGCTATAATCAGCATAAAATCTGTTTATCAGGTCAATTGAAGCGAAAACACACTAGGCTATAACAAAGCACACTATTTGAGTCGTTAGGCTATATTCAGTTAGGAAGTTGTAAATAATCATTTCATTTATCTATACTGCACACAAAGGGCCAACACAATTAAAACCACAAATAAAGAGCCTACACAATTAAAACCACAAATAAAGAGCCAATACAATTAAAATCACAAATAAAGAGCCAACACAATTAAAATCATAAATACTAACCGAAGTGCTATTTCAAAGAATTATTCAGGACTTGCATATTATATTCAACAAGATAAAATACAAATGCAATTATAATATGACCGATGTGTCATTGTTTCAAGCTATCATATATTGCACATCCAAGTTTCTAGGATGGACAGCTCCCCTAGGCGGGGCGGGGTGGGGTGGGGTAATGTGTGCGGGGGAGGTGGGGGGGAGGGAGGGATGGAAATGCATCATGCTGTGACCCCACATCACACCACACACCACGCCCCACCCCCACCCAACACACACACCAACAAATGGTGGGCAAGTGCTCACGAAGGACCACCTGGCTGCATGTGAACATCCAAGTTTCTAGGATGGACAGCTAGGATGGACAGCTCCCCTATCTCTATATCTAACCAAACTTACTGCGCTGATATCGTTAGTATTCTACATCTGTTGACATATTGACGCACAGCCTAGTGGATAAATCAAAGAGCTGTCTAAAAACTGCAGGCCTGCAGAAACCGACTTTTTTCAAACAAACAGGCCTGCAGAAACCGACTTTTTTTCAAACAAACAGGCCTGCAGAAACCGACTTTTTTCAAACAAACAGGCCTGCAGAAACCGACTTTTTCTCAAACAAACAGGCCTGCAGAAACCAACTTTTTTCAAAGATGTAGGGGATGGAAGAGGTATAGCTTGTTATAAAATATGTTTGTTGAAGCGGGAGGATGGCAAACGGGAAATATCTGGTACCCCGTCCAAAAAGTTGGAATAGTAAAAAAAAGGGGGGGGGGGCGGACCCTGCCAATTTAGATGAAAACTAGCCTATGTTGTGGCAAATCATCTCCTTTAGTACCCTGCATTTTTAAAACCCTGAGAATGTTTGTGGAATGTTTTTAAACACGGCCTGAACACAAGTACAAATTATTCGAGTCTGCAACCTAGATACCTCAATATTTCAGCTTCCTGGAGCCTCCTTACAGTTCCTTTCCTTCCTTCAAGATCCTTCATAACTAACTTGCCTAGTATTGGCATGGAAACTGCATGGGCTTGCTACATGAAGCCCACCGAAAGGTCTAAATGTAACGCCCACCTGCGCCCACCATCATTATGTCAGCTCCAAGGTGCGCCAGCTCGCTTTAGTTTGGGCTGAATCGCCAGCCAGGGGAGCTGCCTAGAAGCTGCTGCCTGCAGCCAGCTGTAGCCTACAATAAAAGCTATGTCTCGAATCGTAGTATGGGTCTATGGGTCCATTAATTGCTCTGCTCTGAGTGCACAACAAGAAGCTATTGTTCAGTTGGTTAGGCCCCTATCAGGCCTTCAACTTGTTCTGGTCCCCAAAAAGCACATCAGACAAGAAACTATAGTTGAGGCTGTCGAGGCTTCAACTTGCTCATCACAGCTGCCATGTGTGCCACCTCGTAAGCCCCAATTGGGGGACTTGAGCCACACCACTGTGCTTTTCCTTGTGGTGGGACTCCATTCCGTACTTCTATATGGTGGCTGGGCAGTGAGGGCACACAATCGGGGTGTTGGTGCATGCCGCCTTATCACCCTTGTTGGCCTTCTGGCTGTACTTCTTGAAGTACTTAGCCTTGCAGATTATGACTGCTTGCCCTCCCTTGTTGATGCTTGGGGTACAGCTTGGCCACCACAACACCCACATGAAGTGTCTGGTATGTCTCCCTGGAGAATGTGGGCCCCAATGTGTTCACGCATGCTGCCCACATTCATCATGTCAGGGGGTAGCACCTCTGCACACGCCACTCCATCCAATTCAACCACGCATTGCCATGCATCTGTGGGGGCAGTAGCAAGGGGAACTTCAAAGAAGACATGTTGTCCATCAACATTTGTGTAGGGGAAGCGACACATAGCTAGGGTTGGACCGACATATAAACGTATAATATACGTGTATACGTATAAATACGCCGTACATTGTTTCTCAAATCGACCTTATATACGTCGTATACAAAACGTATAGTCGGTACTTCAAGAAGTACAGCACACGTCCCGGCACTTAACTTTCTTGGTTTTCATTATATTTTTGATTTAGATAGCTCATTGGAAAGCTTTTGACCTCCTCTATCACAATATGCAATAAAATCACCATTCACACGCATTATTTTATAAACATTTGGCCTAATGGTTGATCTAGATAGCCAGGATGGCACACATATCTGAGCGCCACCTAGCCTTCCATTCCACAAGCTGTGCTCCTACGTGGGCTTGAAGGATTGATGGTGCAAGCCTAGTGCAATGTGAACATGGACAAAATTGCAATACCGTTATGTACTTATATTATTATGCACTCATACAGTTATAATATACCAACTGGCATTTAATGGCTCCCTTAGATTGGCACCGCGCTTTCTGGTCGTTATTTCTTTTCTGAGATTTGGACAACCTAAACTTGCCAGATTATTTTTCTGAGAGTTGATATGTGATGCCAATGAAATTAGCTACGCAGCAATACCTTTAAAACCATGTAAAAGTATTTTCTCAGGAAGTGCCTAATTTTCCTACACGTTTATATGTATATGTTTATAAGGCTTATACAAATACAAATAAACGTTTGCTTCCAAACCCTACACATAGCTTGTAAGACAGCCGAGCTGTCCACTGATCCCAATTGTGGCAGCAGCTTGGGAGGTCCCTCATTGCTAGTAGCAGTTGCCATAAGGTCCCACACCTTTTCCTTATGCCCATTATACCCCTTGTGCCCATTATAAGTCACTTGTATGGCAATAGGGCTCCCGTGCTTTAGGCTGGAGGTCACCTCGTCTTCTATCGTATTGTTCAGGTTGTCTGCTCTCTTCAGCTGGACTGACTTGTTGGAGTACCAGGGTACTTCAATTGGCCAATTTGACCAGCGCTATAGCGCCCTGGAGAAAACAAATCTGCGCTATAAGCGCAGAGGCAAAAAAACGCAGCGCTTTCCAAAAGCCTCAAAAAAAAGCGCTACACAAAAAAAACTGCGCTTTAAGCGCGCAACTGTGTTTTTTTCAGCGCTTTTCCTGTGCTGCTGGTGAACTGGTGGGGTGCCAGAGAGACTCTTGTGGGTGTGTGTGGGGGGGGTGGAGGTGGAAACCTGTTACAAATTGGAGGTGGAAACCTGTTACAAATTGAAGGACCGGCTGAAGCATGCACGGATGGAGTGGGAGTGTCTCGTGGAGCAGGGACAGAACACCGCAAGGCCGAAGGACCAGCTGAAGCATCCAGTGCAGCCGCAATGGTTCCCTTCCGCTTCGTCGGGGACGCAGAAACGGCAACGATTCCGGCTGCACAAAGTGGAAGGAGTTGATTTAGCTAAGAAGATATGATGGCATCCAGCAGATTCCAGGACATAGGTCGCAACTCGATAAGCAAACACACACAGATACAGCTCGATCAAATTATGTACCCAAGCAATCGAACTTACTCGTGGCCCAGTAGTTCTTGGTCTTCGCTGTTGGGACCCCAGCGGTCTTGGCCTTCTCCGTCGGGTTATCCTGCTTGCCCATCGCAGCAGTAGGGGCGACTAGGAGAGCGGTAGGGGTGACTAGGAGAGCAGCAGAGGCGAGCAGAGGCGAGCAGCAGAGGCGACAGGCGAGTAGAGCAGGAAGGAGGAGGCGGAAAGGAAGAGAGAGAGGAGGAGCAGGAGGAGGAGAGTGAAAAGGAGGTGGCGGAGGAGAAGTGAGGAGCGAGGACTCCGACTTGGCGACTGGGCGACGAGGAGTCGAGGACAAGGACTGCACAAGGGGGAAAGGAAAAGTTTAGACACTTGATGTCAGCGCGTTTCCAGGAATTCGGCAGGTCACAACTCAACAAGCTGAAAGAGTACTCGACTCGTCGATTCAGACGCAATCGAACTTACGTGTGGTGGGTTAGAAGGAGCCTATCAGACTTGAGCAGTTAGCTGTGACGAAATGGCAACAGATGAGCAGCAGATGAGCAGGGGCGAGGAACGGAAGCGTTGAATAAGCCCAGAGATAGGATTTTGTCGTAACCGCACTCTGCCGGGTGTTGTATTTAAGACTCCAGAATACGGTTGTTTCCGTTAGCGTTCAAATTGCACGGTCGACGGCTCGCCGCGTGCTGCTACAGTGCTACCTAGTCAGGATGGCTGCCTGTCACACTATTTGAATCCCACCCCTTGAGTCACTCAGTCAGTCACTCAATGAGTCAGTGACTGTCACTCAAAAATTGAGAAAGCGCACAGGGGGACTGCGGTTTCAGCGCTTTCTGTGAGAGACTGAAAAGAGGAAAGCGCACTGGTGTTCAAAAAGACAGCGCGCTAAGCGCACAGGGGTTGCAAAAATCTGCGCTATAGCGCGCAAGGGTGTCAAAAAGTCAGCGCTCAAAAGTGCAAAAGCGCGCGCTTTGAAGTACCCTGAGGAGTACATGCTTGTGCCCATGACACGTTTTGTCCGATCAGTTGACGCCTTTTGATGGCCAAAGAATTCTTGCACTAGTGAAGCCTTGTGCGTCTTGTTTCCCTCATGAGTCACCCAATCTTTTTCACAGCTTGTATCCACGGCTGTCGCTTCCTCCATGTCTTCAACCGCCTGAGCAGTTGCAGTGGCATCTTCTTCATTCAACTCCTCCTCTTCCTCCTCCACTAGACTGAGGGGTACCACTGCGCGTTCTGCTTTTCTCTGGAAGAACCCCTCCTCCTCTTCCTCCTCTTCCTCAACCTGTTCAGCAGCAATGCCTCCAGTCTGCTTGTAGGGCTTAGCCCCAACGGGTGTACCCTCTGGGCGTAGGAGACTGACCATCCCACCTGATTGTGCAAGCTTGACAAAGTAGGTCTCTGTTGGGTTGGCGCCACTGTCTTCAAACAGCTTGCTCTCCTGGATTAGCATAGCAGCAAAAGCTCGACCACCATTCCACAGCTCTGACAAAGATATGTCACTCTTCATGAACCGGTCTCCCTTCACTGCATTCGGCCTGTCTCGGTCGTCTCTTACGCTGATCTTGGACCGCTGCAACTTCCAACCCAGGTTCCGGTCATAGACACTGTTCATCTGTCCCGCAATCCCAACATTGTGCTGAAAGTTTAGGCAATCCATGTTGCGCTGGTGTGATAGTGTCCTCAGCCAGGCGAATATCTCTTCAAGAGCATTGTTCCCCAGCTGAAACAAGAAAAGCTCCATGTCCCCTTGGTGCAGCTGAGCCTTGGCAGCACAGAAGAATGCGTTCTTGATCACCGCCTGCAAGTCGTGATACAGCTAGAAGGGAATGAACTTGGTTCATGACCCGCAGCCGTAGGAAAGGAAGGCTATGAGATGTCCCAGGGTAGACAAGTTCACAAGCTGCTCACTGATGGACAACGCCGTGTCAAAGATACTCCACAAGTATCTCTGCACATGTTCCAACAACTTCTCAGCCTCCCATGTTTCTTTGGATCCCTCCTCCACAAGAGCCGGGTCGATTAGGATAGGCAGACTGCAGCTAGAGCAACGCCCAGGTCCTCAGCACATTGTGCGTTCATGGAGTCTTTAGGGTGAAGGAACGCATCCATATTCTTGCATCCTGCTAGAGGCAAGAAGTGCTTGTGGATTGTGCCAGTGAGCAAGACGTGGCCGATCAGCACTCCTTTGGGCCCCTTGATGCGTTCACGTAACCGCTTCCCACAGTGCTTCTCGGTCACGTCGTGTGGGCCCACAGTGGTGTCAAGGAGCGCAAGGTACTTGACCTTGCCATACATTGGCAAGGCAGGGTCCAAGTTGTTACTCTCGAAGATCAGAACATACGGACAACGACGGGTGGTAGCTCCATCTGACACAAAGGTCCATACAGGCGCAGACACTCAGGTCCATACAGGCGCAGACACTCAGGTCCATATAGGCGCAGACACTCAGGTCCATACAGGCGCAGACACTCAGGTCCATACAGGCGCAGACACTCAGGTCCATACATGCGCAGACACAAAGGTCCATACAGGCGCAGACACTCAGGTCCATACAGGCGCAGACACTCAGGTCCATACAGGCACAGACACTCGGGTCCATACAGGCGCAGACACTCAGGTCCATACAGGCGCAAACACTCAGGTCCATACAGGCGCAGACACTCAGGTCCATACAGGCGCAGACACTCAGGTCCATACAGGCGCAGACACTCAGGTCCATACAGGCGCAGACACTCAGGTCCATACAGGCGCAGACACTTAGGTCCATACAGGCGCAGACACTCAGGTCCATACAGGCGCAGACACTCAGGTCCATACAGGCGCAGACACTCAGGTCCATACAGGCGCAGACACCCAGGTCCATACAGGCGCAGGCACTCAGGTCCATATAGGCGCAGGCACTCAGGTCCATACAGGCCCGTACATGAGATGTGGACCTGAGTGATAGTGATCAATCATATCTCAGATGAGCTCTTCTTGGCCTTGACTAGTAGCTTTCTTGCAATGAGGCAGACCAGCAATGACTCCACCGGTGTAATCATGGCGGCCAAGGCCAGCAGTGACTGGTGTAATCATGGCGGCCAAGACCAGCAGTGACTGGTGTAATCATGGCGGCCAAGACCAGCAGTGACTGGTGTAATCATGGCGGCCAAGACCAGCAGTGACTGGTGTAATCATGGCGGCCAAGACCAGCAGTGACTGGTGTAATCATGGCGGCCAAGACCAGCAGTGACTGGTGTAATCATGGCGGCCAAGGCCAGCAGTGACTGGTGTAATCATGGCGGCCAAGACCAGCAGTGACTGGTGTAATCATGGCGGCCAAGACCAGCAGTGACTGGTGTAATCATGGCGGCCAAGACCAGCAGTGACTGGTGTAATCATGGCGGCCAAGACCAGCAGTGACTGGTGTAATCATGGCGGCCAAGGCCAGCAGTGACTGGTGTAATCATGGCGGCTAAGACCAGCAGTGACTGGTGTAATCATGGCGGCCAAGGCTTGCAATTGCCACAGCAGTGACTTCTTGTGCGATGTGAACTGTATCTTCATCAACCAACCTCCTCAGGTGCTCCATGTCCCCATAGGAGTCAAGTTTCAGAGGGAGTTTGGACGCATGCTGGTGTCACAGGCCCACAAGCTCACCAGTGCTGCAAATGGATGGGAATGTGCGGGGGAAAGGTTAAATGGTGGTGGATGTGTTTCAGAATTTAGGCACCTTGCACCACGTGTAGCATATCTTCATATGCCCATGTCATAGCTTTTCTTTTCAGCTACCAGCAGCAGCTTCTAGGCAGCTCCCTGAGACAGCCACAGGGCTAAGCCCCAAGATTTCAACAGTTCTGGAAATATGATTATACCAGCTTCGAAGTGCACTTCCCTGCTGTTGGTTTGGGCAAGGTAGCAAGCCAGGGGGGCTGCCTAGAAGCTGCTGCTCGTAGCTGAAAAGAAAGGCTATGGCCCATGTCCGGTCATTTGTTCATGTATGCAGATGTATGTCACGTAACCAGGCATGTAACCAACAATGTGCACGTTCTGCAAGAAAGAAAAGTGATTACTTACCATGAGTCATATCTCGGTGTTTGATCTACAGCCACCTCATCCACCATCATGATCTTGGGCCGTTTATAAGTGAGAAGCAGCAGGCGCTCCATGTTCTTCTCTACCACTTCACCATCCCAGCCCCTGCTGCACAGCTGGAACTTGGTATGCTCCACAGCACAAATGACAGCCCGTGCACTGGGATAGCCTTCACGTTTTGCCAACATGGCAAGGCAACGCCATCCACCAGTACGACAGGCCAATACTGCAGCATCGTAGTCCTCTTGCTCCCATACATGCCATGCACTGCATCAGCAAGCTCCTGGTGAATGGATGAAGGAGAGGCTCCGGAGTGCAAGCAAACACTCAGTAGCTGGTGTAGGCGAGGTTCTCGGTTCTGGCTGAGGTACATGACAATGTGCTTGTGCAAGGTCAGGCCTTTGGTTAGGCGGGCTATCTTGTTAGCTGCATCATTGGCCTTGCGTTGCATTACACGAACCTGTTCGGTGCGTTCTAGGGCTTGACTGCTGTGCTGAGATTGAGTCAGGTATTGGTGTTGCAGGCCATTCCCTAGAGGTTGCTCTTGACTTGCACGGTTCCGGACGTCAGAAATCACTTGCTTGTACGGCAACTCAGCGCAAGAAGAGCAACACGAGGCATCCCCGGGCAAGTAGTACCGTTTGCAAGCATCTGAGACTAAGAAACCCTTTGTTGTAGCACTCCAAGACACCTGGGTTGCATGATGGGCCTCGGTAGGACGGTGAACCTGGAAGGGGTAGCTCTTACAGAAAGGCTGAGGTCACTCCACAGCCTTCCAACCTTGGCAAATAGTTCGCTTGGGCTCAGCACTTGCAGTTGCATCACCTCCATCAAGGGGCTGTGTTAGGGGCTCAGCACTTACAGTCGCATCATCTCCATCAAGGGGCTGTGTTTGGGGCTCAGCACTTGCAGTTGCATCATCTCCATCAAGGGGCTGCAGCTGTGGCTATGGCTGGGCTGGTTTGACAAAGAACTGGCTGATTTTCAGCTGTCCAGGAAGGGGTTCAAGGGCTTTGTACACAAAGCAAGATGCTCTGTGCCTCTCAACATCACCAGCAGCTGTCCAGACCTTCCCACAATGACATGCAGGGATTTTCGCCTGAGTACCTCGGCAGAACTTCTTGTGCTGCTCGAACTGTTGCCGACCGAGCACAAACATGACATATGTCGTCGACCTCGTCCAGGCGGCCATCAGTCAGGTCCACACGCTCCACATGCTGCCTCTTGGACGGACTTTTGTCGTTAATAGTCTCTTCAATGGTCGCGTTCGACTCTGCAGTTATATTGGATGTATCCATGCCGAACTCAAACAAGGATAAGCAGGAGATGACCGGTGAAACAAGGTTTATAACTTGAACTCGAACTTGAATTACATAGCAGGTGTCTGAAAACTATGGAATCAGCACGCTTGCATCGAGACGAAGTCGTTGCACTTATCCAGAGGCGAAATGGAGCAGGGAGAAAAAAGTTGGGAACAAGTTCAGATGGGGCCGGGGGGGGGGGGGGGGGGGGGGGGGGGGGGGCACCTTGCCCTGAAGTACTCAGAATGGACCCGGACCCGGGGGTATCGATAAATCACGTGATCCCCTAACGGAAACAACTTCCCGATGCCCTGGCATGGACCGTGTCGGACTTTCTATGGCTCCTGGCATCCTCCTGGTTGAAGCACAATCAATTTCAATATGTGCATCTGCAACAAAAATCATTAAAAACTGCATCTACGTCGCAACCAGTCTTCCAAAATGGAAGTCTACGATGGCTATTCTCAGATTGTATGTGCGATGCAAGGTTAGCATTCTGAACAACCCTGGTGAACTGATAGCGATTCTAGTACTGTTTTTTCTGCTACACGTAGTAGCTTCTAAGCAGCTCCCCTAGCTTGCCATTCAGTCAGTCGAATTTAATCCTCCTCTTTCATTATAAATCAGCAGTTTTTTTTGTGTGCGACCCGTCGCCAAATCGGCGACCCAGTGGCGACCACCGTGCGACCCCCAGGTGTGCGACTTTAAGGCGAAATCGGCCCTTGGTCGCCACAATTGCGACCGCGAGTAATTGATTTGTGCCCTGGGTCGCCACCTTGGTCGCACCTGGGTCGCACAGGCCCAGCCCAGCCCAGCTAGCCAGCTAGCTCTAAGCGACTAAGCCAGCTCTGGTCAGAACGGAAAGAACTGAAAGTGACCCCTGAGGCCAACTGACCAAGCCAGAAAGTACAGTAGTGCAGCCCGTGGAGTTACTCCCGCGTTCCAACTTCCACCAGGGGTCTGGGGTGGGCACCGTTCCTGTCAAGCTTAGTTAGTTGATATGTTGATTATTGCGCTGGCGGTATCTACCGAGCGCAGTCGCGGCAATGACAAGTTTGTCGCTCGTCTTCAATCCAGTCGCGACTACTCCTTTGAAACCCGTTAGAAGGGACATGCGAGTCTATTCGCACCACCCACCCCTCTCCCAACGTCCTAGCAAAGCACCGCCACTATCTCTAAACGTCGAATTCATGGGAGAAGTCGGACCTTGGGCGCGCCCCCCTCCCCCTCAACCCCTGCCTTAGGGAAATTGCTTGGACAGAGGTCTAGGCCCCGGGTCTAGGCCATGCCAGCAGAGGTTGCACCAACACAGGAGACAGGTGTGATGAGGGTGTATGTGTGTGAAGACCCCCCCCCCCCACACACCCCCACCCCAATGCTAACACCACAATTGATAGTATCACATTTTGCATGATGTGAAATGATCGAGTAGACCCTTTTCTTATGATGCGCAAGGAATGTGTGTAGATGATAACTTAATAGTGAGTATGTTTAAAGTCGGCCGGAATGTTGGGGCTAGGTTGTAGTACTAAGACCCAGTGATTATTTTTCTGTACATTTAGACAGGGTTGTGCCATTCGGTCCGTATGCACCAAAATACCGAACGCGTTTGCATTCGGTGGAAATCTCGTTCGCGTTCGGTGCATTCGGTCGTTCGGTGCCTAGCCCATTTTCGAGAGAGGGGGTTCGTTACATAAACTCAGCAAATCACTGCCGAGACTGGACAGCAGCACAGCCTGCCGACCATCCAATTTTATAACACGGAAGCACGAGGGTTTTGAAGGCACCCCCACAAACCTGAAAACAAACTAGGTCAAGTCCCAAAAAAGGAAACAAACTATAGGCGGAAAGGAGAGCGGAAAGGGGAGGGATGCAAAAGTAAGCAATCCAGAACACCAAGCCCACCAACCACAAGAGAGGAAGGCCAAACGAAAAGAGCTAAATACCACCCAAGGGCATGCGCTATGAGCACCTTAATATGCAGCGATAATGCCCTCAAAGGAAGAAAGCACAAGACCACCCGACACAACCAACTTGCAGAAAAGGACCGGAGTGTCAAGGATGATAACCATAGACACCCCATGAAGGAAAGGGGGAGGCCAGCCGAAAACAGAGAGGCCAGAAACCAACCTAGCAAGACTCAGAAGGCAAGCACACATGTCAGGGACAAGAGAATCCACCACACTTGGTAGACCTGCCCTGCCCGTACACCAGAAGCCACAAACTAGAGCTATTACTAGAGAAACGAAACCAACAATCTAAGCACAGCCAGCGAGAAAGGGAGGCGAAAAGGAGAAGGGAGGGGGGAGGGTTTAGGGTCCAGGGTGGAAACTGGTAATCCTAAACCCAAAACCCAAACCCGAAAACTGCGGGCATGAAGGGCCAAACCAAAAAACTAGACAAAAGGGTGTCCTGTGACGTACGGAACCCGAGAGCGATCTAATGCTTGGCACCCAAGAAAGAGGAGCTGAAAAGAGGAGCGTAAAGACGCAAGCAAGCTGGCGCATGCAAAGAAAGACTAGCAAAAAGGTATCAGCTAATCGTAAGACCACTCTTCTGGCAAAATCAATTGGCTACCTAACAGGTGCATGTGAGAAGGGGAGGGTACCAGTGGAACCATGGGGAGAACAGGATTGAAGAGCGTAGATGGTGAAGGGGGGATGGGGGGAGGAGAAAGGGGAGGATCGTGGATGAGGGAAGCATCTTCATGCGGAAAAGTTTGAGGGGGAGAACCCATATTGAACCTGGCTCCCCCATGGCTAATGAAGGGGTGAGAAGAGTCCACAGTGTCCTCCCAATCGTCCGGGGGTGCCCCAATGGCTACAAAGTCAGCGATGCGGGCCCAAAAATCAGTCACAGCAAGGGCTCCAGCCCGGACAGAGATAGGGCGGGATGCCACCTCGTGCGGATTAGTTAGTCCCCACACCTCATAGAGAGTGCGTTGACCTTGGTTAAGAAGAGCCTGATTAGAGGCTGCATAGTGCAGCCTCCACGCTTGCAGTCGACCATGATCCATGGCTGACAGAGCAGCAAGGCAGACAACACCCCACACCTCCAGATAAATAGTCGAGGAAGGGCGGGGGTAGCACAACCAGAGGCTGGTCTGTTGGAGAGGGACAGTGGTAGAGGCAAGCAGGGTGGTCTGAATAGCATCTCGAACCGCCACAGCCACGGGACAAGTCCAAAAACTGTGCATACGAGCATCTGAGTAAGGAGGTGCATCAGGGCAACATGGGCAACGAAACTGTACCCTGGATGATGCTCCACGGACCCCATCAGCTGCAAGACACCACATGATTTCCTTCTGTTGGTTTTCCCAAGGAAAGGACCAGAGAGCAGACAAACGCCGAGCAAACATCCGGGTACATCCTGTCACATACCGGGGATTGTGGGGTGGGCCCATTGCTAGACCCACATACACAGCCCGTGCCTCTGCTTGAAGCTGTCCTGTGGCGCTATTCAGTAGAGTAGTCCCAAGTTTGACCTTGAACTTGCCCAGCGTAGCTGGGGGACCAAGTTGAAGAGGAGGGGAAAGGGGAAATTTTCCAGCTAGTAACTGTACACAGTACACGTGTAATACATATTTTCCGTGTGGGAACGACCGCATCGGCTTACCATGTGCTCGGTTGTTTCAGCATATCGTAGTCGGGGGTTCGATCCTCGGCACCGGGATAATTTCTCCTTGAGGGCTAGGTCAGATAATTATCTTTCTGGAGAGAAGTACTACAGCCGTGTGTGAAAAAGGTTAACTCATAACTAGAGTTGTTTGCCTCCAGGAAATAACATTGTCAGATGAATTTTATCCGTATCATTGTCCATTTTAAAGTTACAGTTCCACCGAACGCAACCGAACGACCTTCAAAAACCCGTACGATTCCGAAACCGAAACCGAAACCGAAGCCGTACGCGAACGCAAATGGCACAACCCTAAATGATTTAGAGGCTTGACAAAGTTGTTACAAACCAGTGTAACATATGTCACCCATGTTCAAAATGCATGTTTTCTAAGCCCCCCCCCCAAAAAGCCCTGCGCCCCCCGGACCCCCCTTAAAAGTAGCGGCGCTTCGCGCCGAGCGCTTCGCGCTCTACAGACGGTGCTACCACACCGTCCCAGAATGAGGCTTTGGTCGCCACTTGTAGCTACCAAAATGAGCTCCAGATTTCTGAAAAAAAGACACTGTAAAACAGCCATCCAAACCGACAGTGATCCTTTAACTGTAGACAATGTCAACATCTCCTCCAACAAGCGCTGCCTCAGGTATTCCATCTGCATAGCAATAAAGCAAGTAATTAAGAAATAATTGTGCAGCCAGGGGAAAAGAGGTTCAAAATGGATCTCCTCAGGTGGTTTATGTACGGCTATAAAAAAATATTTTCCAGGCAGTTTTCCTGTCTGGCTAGATTGAACTTGAAAATGGTAACATGGCCCCACCCAGCAGTTGGGCTGCTCAACATCTTCTTCATAATTACTGTGGGAAATGCCTGCCTTTTCAGCTAAACCTAACGCAACCTAGGGCACCTTAAAGCTGACGATATATTTTCAGGGTTGTGTAGTACGGACAGTACGCACCTAAAATCCGTACCATGCTCGTTTTCCTGAGAATTGAGTACGAGTACGGTCCGTACTCACGACACATACTTGCTCAGTCAGTTCCATGATACAAAGTGGCATAACGTTTTGCTGCCTTCGATTTTTTACATGATCAGCATACCACTGGAAAGCCCGTAATGCCCTCTACATGTTTCCTACTGAAACGAAAGTCAAATTAGGAAAAACAAAAAGGTTTCCAGGTCAGGGAATGTTTTAATACTTAAAACGTACCGTACTCAAACCGTACTCAATTCTAAAGCCAATACCGTATCCATACTACACAACCCTGTCGATTGTACAGAACTGCCAAAATATCCAGGTGTAGCAAATTCGCTGGCTGAAGGAGCTGCCTAAAAGCTGCTCAGAAAAGCCAAACATAAAATCCCTAACGAATGTTAGACGGTAAGGTTTGTCAGAAACGGCTACACTTCACAAGTTTTTTGCTTGTCCTTGCGCTCGGAGGAGTACTGGAAATCATGGGCTAAAAAAAAGATATAAACCTCTCAGGAACATTGCTGGAACAGTGGAACCTACCAATTTGGTCAAAGAAGTGCAGCTTTCCCTCCATGCATGATATCTTGACCTGAACCATGGACGTGGAAAGGTTAACACCAGTAGGAAATTACTGAGCACTAAAGTAGTAGTATGTCAACCAAGCCACACTGCTGGGCACTTGCAAGATGCTTTCAAGTTATTGAAATTGAAATTGAAATTGAAATTGTTACATCCGTGTAGAACCGTTACTCACAGGACGTGAAGTTAAGGACACCATAGCGTAAGCCGGAGCTAGCTATAGTCACCGTAGGACCATCTCAGTAAAAAGAATTACCAACCACATCATGCCAGTGCAGCTTAATACGGGGGTTTTTCACCCCGGTTGGGAAGCACCGGCACAATACAGCTGGTAAGACAAAACCTGAGAGGGGGGACGGTCTGTGTGCTAGTCCCCGGGTATCGACCCGGGGTGTGCTTCCATAAAGCGTCTGCACTGTAAAATACTCTGAAAGCTAGTAATGGTGTGAGAGTGGACTGTGTCCGCCAGTTTGAGGGCACAGGATCTCTGAAGTCCAAGAGTGGTCATAGAAGTCAAAAAAGAGGTAGGAATAGTACCAGTTGTACCAACGGTGATAACTTCATAGTGAACAAGGTATCCAGCCGATCTGAGGCCATTTACTAATTCAACATGCTGAGCGTGTTTAGTGATAAACTTAGTAGCATGGTTGGTATCAGAGCAGTATCCAAGCTCAAGAACCCAGAGTTCTTTATCAGACATACAGGTAGGGGAGTCTATGTCAGGTAGGACGGCATGATCAGGTCTCATTCTCTCTTCCAGTCCGCTACAGTAATAGTGGAGGGGCGTAACCAGTCAGGGAGACGTTTGCCCAGGACCCCCTTGGGGAGGTCCTCTTCCTTGCCAGCGTCCATGATCATTCTGCGGGATCCCAGGGCTCCGGTGCAAATGGCCTTGTGGATGAGTCGCACTGCGGCGTCATGTCTCTTGATATAGAGCCCCTTGAAAGTCCGGTGTGTGCAGCCCGCCAGGATGTGGCCCGCTCCGTCCTCACAGGTGTGGCAAATGGGGCATAGGGAGTTCGTGGGTGGGTGAGTGCTGGTAATATAAGGGAGTTTCCAGCGGAATGCAAGTTTACGGTTCCACAGTCTACCCCAGCGGGCTTTAAGGATGTGGAATTTAGTTTTATGTTGGATAAGGGTTGAGGTCCAAAATTTGTTACTTGCTTGAGGAAGTTGGTGGGGAGTGTTATCAGCCCAGGTGGTTGCATAAATCCCTTTAAGAGGGTGTTGGCCAAGGTGGCAGCTAGTGGGCAGGTTAGAGGTGATACCTTGTGTAAGGTTAGGTGCTAGGATGCGTGGGGGAATATCTCCCATGGGTGTGCGAGGAGGTTGAACTGTGGGCCAGTAAACATTGTGGCGGGGGATTTCCCCAGTGTTATCAGTAAAATTGGTTGAGGTAGGGTGCTCAGCTGCCTTGCGTGCCAGAGTGTCTGCTCTGTCATTTCCAAGGATACCTGTGTGGGAACGGACTTTACAAAGAGTGGTGTGTGAGCCATGCAGGATGCGTTGAATGAGGTGTTTTTGAATTGATTGCAGTAATTCAGTATGAATGGAACGGGTTGTTGTGGTAGGGTCATGAATCATTTTTTTTATAAGTTGAAGAGAGCAGAGGCTGTCTGTATGAAGGGTAAGAGATTTGTCATAATCAATGTTGAGAAGGGCTTGGTGGATGGCTACCAATTCTGCCCGGTTGTTAGTTTTGGTGGCCCCTATTCCCCCAGGGTTGATGGTGTAGCTTTGTCCTGCAGCCGGGACATATACTGCAGCACCTATTTTGCTAGGGTGCCCTGGTTTACCTTTTATTAGGCTACCATCTGTGTAGACCTGGAGGCCTGAGGAGGGGGTAGCTAGGTAAAGACAAGGGTGGGTAATGGTAAGAGGGGAAGGAGGAGGGTGTTGGTGGAGTGGAGTTTGCCAGGGATTTTTGGCAAAAGATTTAAGTTTCCGAGGGTAGGTGATGACAATGTCAGAGAAGGTAAGAGTGGGAGGTGGTGTGATAGTAGAGGGCTCCCAGGATGAGGAGAGGCTTTGCATGTAGTATGTCCATTGGTCGTTAAAATCTGGGAGTTTAGGAAAGTATGTATCTTGGCTGTGGGGGTTGCATATAAGAATGAGGTGTAATTTTTGAGTGGAGGGTGGAGTGTGAGATTTTCTGCCAAGCCAAATTTCAGAGGTAGTATAAAATTCAGACTGTGGTCTAGAGTCAATGTAGTGAATCCAGGAGTGATGGAGGAGAGTTTTGTAAGGGGCAGCAAGGTCATGAGGGAGGAGCATCAGGGTGCAGGTAGGGCTGAGAGTATTTTCAGCATGGTCGGCACTGGCTAGAGCCCACCTTAGAGCTTGGTGTGCTTGTGTGGTGGAGTTGGGAATGTCCACCAGTGAGCCCCCAGTCCAGATGGTAAGAAAGGGGTCTTGGTTGGAGCCAAAGAGCTGGTCAGCAGGGCTGGTAGAAAAGAAGCTGGTGAGTCTTTGGTCGTAGCTAAGGGGGTTAGAAGTACGATGGTGAGTAATGCCCAGAGCAGCTGCTGCTTGGTAGAGGAAGGGAGAAAGAGTGTTGGTGGCGGCAGGGGCAGCTCTGTATCTGGTGAAGAGGGCAGCTAAGTCAGTGTGGTATGTTCCTCCTTGGGTCAGTTGGTTCCATTTGGTATGGTGGTGGTTTTTAAAGTGGTCATAGTTTTGTTTAAGAGAGGTGAGTCTGTCGTTGGGAATGTGCCCAAGACAGTGACCGGTGGGGTTATAAAGATATGAAGCGTTGGTGTGTGTGTGTGTGGATTGGTCATCCAGAGTAGTGAGGATGCCTGTTTGTATAATGTAGGCTGAGGGTGGTTGAATGTCCCAGTCTGGGTGCCTGTCGTGTGTGTCAATTTTCAAAAGTTTGTGAACAAGATTATGGTTGTCAGCATTAAATCCTGGAGAGATGGCCCATTGGCCTTGTTGCTGGAGGTTAGTGAGGTGGATGTCCTTCCTGGGGTTGAGGTGTGTGGTTGTTGGGGGAGTGGTTTTAAAGGTGTGGGTTAATTGGTCATATGCTGGTTGTCCCACCAGTTCAACAAGATGAGCCGCATGGTGAGATTGGGGTTTCCAATGTATGGTGGAGGTAGTGGAGGTAAGAGGTGTGCTGTGGTGGATGCTGTATCCCATGTGTGTGTAGGAGTTGATATGGTCGTTGTGCATAATGGTTGGTGCCCATTGGACGTGGACAACGGTAGTGGTGGCAAGTTTGTCGTCGTTGTAAGAGCGCTTGCCCCGCCAGCTCGTAATGTGCAGGGCTCTGTACTGGGATCCGTAGGTAAGGTGAAGCAGGCGCGCCGGTGGTGCAGGTGCGCTGCTGTCGGGGAATGTCATGGCCTCGCGGATCCTGTCAGGGTGTGAGGTGGGAGTTATTTTATATGCGCGGTAAAATTTGGAGGTGGAGGAGTGTCGAATCCAGGATTTGCACAAGTAGTGGCGTGCTGACCAGGTGGCATCACTGCTGGGGCAGCCCCATGCTTGGTGCGCGTGACTGCCTGCGATCTACGTGGGCCACGCCCACCATCGGTTTCCTTCCAGGTCCCCAGTGGGATCCGCCTCGTAGTCTGCATCAGTAACGGTGGTGTGAGGTTGGTAGCGCTGGGTGAGTGGATTGGAGGGTTCGATAGGAGCAGGAGATTTAACGTTGTCTGTTGTGTTCTGCGAAATTGCGTAACCAGGCGCAAGTTGTCGGTGAGAGAGGGGGAGAGGGTCAGAGTGTATTGGAGGAACGACGGTTTGGAGGGAGGAGAGGTGAGCGGTGAGGCGGTTCAGGGATCGTTAGTGGTGTTTAGTAATTTTGTGTAAGGTGATAAGGGAGAGATCTGTAGTACTGATAAGGTGAGTTCCCATGGGGGTGACCAGGTCATGGTATGAGTAGATGTCCAGGTCATGGAATGGAGTCATGAGTGAGACAGGGATTGCCTGTGGAGGGAGAGGGAGAGAGTATATGTTAAGATTGTCGAGAAGTTCTGTGTCATTCCAAGAAATTGTTATGTCAGATTTTTTAATAATTTCCAGCTGGCGGGCTAGGGACATATATTTAAGTTGCTTGCGGGAGAGAGAGAGAGGATCTAGAGTTGTCATGGTGGAGGTTGATTTGTTAAGAAGAGCCCTGGTGAGCATTCCCAGGTGACCTTGGTCGTTCATGGACTGGGTGAGGGCTGTCGCAGTAATCTGGGTATATTTAGTGAGTAGAGAGGGCACCCCTAGTCCTGCCTCTGTTTTGGGGAGGTGGAGTGCTCTTGTCGGAAAGGATCTAGGAAGGGAGCAGCAGAGTTTAACTGTTTTTAATACTGCTCTGTCAATGACATGAATGTCGGTTAGTGAGAAGGGAGCTACTATCATGGGGTATTTAATAGCTGCTCTGACACATTGTGAAATTATTCGTAAGCATTGGGTGGGGGTTGCCCTATTTTTAGCTTTAGTGAGGATACTCAAGCCTTTGTTGTGAATGGTTTCAATAGTAGAGTGGAGTTGAGTTTTCCAATTGAAGGTAAGTGAGATGTGAACCCCCAAGTATTTTGTAGGCTTTGGTCTGGCGGCTGGTTAGGTAGCATAGGAATTTTCCTAAGGGAACTTTTTTCTAGCCTTTGTTTGAGAATGTTGTTGTGAGTAGGTTGTGAGGGGTGTAATTTGTGGAGTATGCCACTGACCACACATTTAGTGGCGTTAAGAGGAATGCCCGACCAGATGCTAAAAGTTTGGACTTTACCACATTGGATACGAAGGTCCTCTGAGCTGCCGGTTAGGACGGCAGTGTCGTCAGCTTACCCCAAGCTGCTAGTGTGATTTTCATCTGCTGTTTTGGAGGGTAGGGATGCTGCTCTGTATCCTCGTCCCCCAGAACGGAGCCATCTGTGTAGGGGTTCTAGAAAGATAATGAAGAGTAAGGGGGAGAGAGTGTCTCCCTGGATAGTGCCCCTAAGTGATGGGGGATAGGGGAGCCAGATGTATTGTTAAGGAGGATATGTTGTAGTAGAGTTTTGTGTAAAATTCCTTTAATAGTGTCTACAGTGTCGTCGGTCTGTAACCCAACGCTGTGCATGATGCAGAGAAGTTTTTGGTGGTCAATCATGTTGAAGGCAGAGCTAAAGTCAAAGTAGGCCAGCATAAAAGGTCCTGGTGGAAGAGGGCAGCATCCTCAATGTTGTGGAGTAGGGGTCAAGAGTTGTCTATAGGTACTTTTGTCTTTTCTGAAACCCTCTTGGCAGGCACTTAAGAATGTGGTTGGTTTCAGAGTAGGTAGTAATAGTGTTAGTACAAGAGAAGTCCAGAGTTTGGCTACAGCATTGTTAGCGCCTATTGGCCTGTAGTTTTGAGGCACGCAAGGATCTGATTTTTTTGTTTTTCTAGAGCATGACTGTGTGTGAGGTTTTCCAAGCAGTCTGGTGATTCTCCCAGGATCCATACTAGCTGCATGAGTTTGTGTATGGTAAGGTGCATTTCCTGTGGGAGGGCACATAAGTAGTTCATTGGGTATGCCGTCTGGGGCCTGTGGCTTTTGTTGGTGGAGAGTTTCCTAATACAGTCATCATAGGTGGTTGAGGAGGAGAGATAGGTGTAAGGGGAGGCAGTGTTTGTATGGAGTTGGCTGGGGTTTCAAGGTTGGTATTTATCTGTGTGTATTTTCCCATGGGGGGGGTGGCATGTCGTGTATAATCATCTGGATGGGTGGTGTGGGAGGTGACATAGATTTACCCATGTGTTTGGTAATAACTTCCAGGAGACCCCTGGGTGCTGGTGCTAAGTGTGTTTGAGGATGCGTCCAGTAGAGCAGTGGGGTGTGGTGTGTAATTTCAAGAGAGAAAATATACCTGTGAGTTTGTCGTGGCCTGTGTGCTGAGGCGGCGTCGGAATTTCTTGATGGAGGCGGTTGCTCTTCCTCTTTGAGTTGCAGCCTGCATGTGACGTTAGTTATGTAATACTTTGTTTAATATCAGCAGTTAGAGAGAGGCAGTAGTCACGGAGGAGTAAGTTTTGTAGGTGCTGTTGTATTTTAATTTTAGTGGTAGGTGAGTATGTGCCTGCCGTGTGAGGTGTGATTCTAAGCTCCATGTATTGTTGTTGGTCAAGGTGATTGGAGGCTGTTCGAAGTGCTTTAATGTGTTTAATATGGTAGTTAAGACGTCTGTAGGCTTTTAACAGTTTGTCCTGGGCAAAAAAGATGCCTGGTGTGCTAGGCTTAGTGGGGCAGGTGTCAGTCATGATGGAAAAGAGCTTGGTGAAGAGTGATCATGAGATGATCTGCCATGCTGTTAAGGTTTTTCTGGCATGGTGGCTGTGAGTTCTTGTCTAATAGATTGAATGTGTGCAGATGTTTTATCTTCTCCCAGTAAAGTTTGTGCTATAGTCCAGGCTTTATTTATGTTGATGTGGCTGTGCTGAAATTGATGGAGAAATTGATTTGAGATGGCCTCTTTAGCTTTGGCCATGCCCTGTTGCTTGAGAGGAAGTTGCAGTTGGGGTGTTGGATTGTGAGGTGGTGTGTCAAGGTTGGGAGGGGGAAAGAGAGAGGAGGTAATTTGTTGTTCAGGGTCAAGTGGTCAAGTGTGTCTCCCATTTGGTGTGTGGTTTCTGTCACGCCGTGGTTGCAGAGTGGGGGTTGATGAGAATGATGTCATCTATCCTGCTGCTGTAGGAAGTGTTGTCTGAGTTAAGTATGGGGACGTGGTGATGGTTGAATGTGAATTGGGATATTTATTAAGATGCTGATAGTGAGGCTGGTCCTCCAGGTGATGGACTGTGTTGCATCTATCGTAAGGTAGTAAGCTGCATTCCAGTCTCCCCCTGCAAATATAGTTCTGGTGAGAGGGGTTCTGCTTTTTTGGATATGATGTAGTTGAGGAAAAAAACAAGAAAAAAAGAAACGAAAAAGACGAAGAAAAATGTAAAAAAAAAAACGAAAAGAGCGAACGACGGAAAGGAACCGGAAAAAAGAAAACGACGACCAAACAAAAGACAGTTACGAAAACACCACAGACCGAAAAAAAACGTATAGATAAAAGGAAAAGGAAAAAAAAAGGGCGCTAGACGAGACGAAAGAGAAAACAACAGAAAAAAAAAAAAAAAGAATGAAACGAAAAAGAACAAACAAAAAAACGTGAAAAACCGAGAAAGAGAAAGAAAACCGTGCAGGCGGTGGAGAGAAAAGACAAGACCGACGAAAAAAAACGAAAAGCGAAAAAAGAAAAAAACATCCGAAGAAAAGGGGAGAAAACCAAAAGAGAACCGTAGGGAACAAAAGAAAGAGACCACGAAAAAAACCGGAACAGAAAAAAGAGAAAAGCGGAAAAAAAAAGGGCTGAAGAAAAAAAGAAAGAAAGGTAAAGAGGATGAAAAAAGAACCAGAAAGAAGAGTAAAGAGAAAGAAAAGAAGAAAGAAAACGAAAGACGCCTAAAATGTGAGTGATGTTAATAGTTTGATGAGTGAGATGATCAGCTATGTCAGTGGGGATTTCATGTTTTAATTGGGTGTGTAGTAAGAGTCTTTTTTTATAATTGTGATTAACTCCAGCTGAGCGGGTAAACAATGTTGTCTGCATTGGTAGCTTGCTTAATGGTTTTTTGCTGTGTGATAGAAGTGGTAGTCAGAAAGGTCTTGTGCTTTGATCATGATTAATTGAACCTGTGTTGTTGGAGATGAGTTTTGTTTCGGTGAGAATAGCAGTGTCTGGCTCATTGAAGTTCGAATATGGTCATAGAGTGTTTCCCAGGATGAGAAGATGCTGGCAGTTGGAGGTGATAATGTTAGTGAGATAGAGTGCAGTTTTGCTGTTGTTTGAATAGGATGTGAAGTAGTATGATTTATTTTAATTCTTTTCGTTGGAAGGGTTTTAGTGGTGAGTCTGGGAGGCGCGGGTTTCTTGGTAGGAGTTCATGGCTCCAAAGATTCTGCATTGGCGAAACTTAGTGAAGTCAGGAAGGACGACTTTGCTAGGTATAGGGAGAGGTGTGTTGTGCATGTGATGTGTTGCAGGAGTGTGCAGCGTTTTGTAGTTAAATGATTTTTTCTTTGCTCATACGCAACCAGGAGTATGTTTTTGTTTTTGATTTGGGAGGTTCCTCATCTTGCAGAGACTAGGTAAAATAGTTTATGCTGGGGTCTTTTTGATTTAAATGAGCCGGAGGATTATGAGGTACTTCTTGATCTGAATAAAGGTGGCAGTTTAGGAGGGTGAGATTCTGAGAAGGTGAGATCTAGGAGTTATCCTGATCTGGTAAGTTGTAGATCTGTCGAGTTTTCTGCAGGCCATGGGATTATTTGTGGTCCATACTATTTAGGAGAGTCAGGATGGTGTGAGTGGGTGTGTGGTGCTTACTAGTAGGGGAAGATCATGTCAACAGTCCCCCTACTAGGTGCCGGGTGTGTTAATTTTCTAGTTGAAAAGGGTATGATAGGAAGGAGGTTGATGTTTTGGTAAGAGTTGTAGATGTTCACTTGAAGTTTTATCAGTCTTGTGACGTGGAGAAGACTTAGGCCGTTGTTGCTTCAGAGTTTCATGTCCCACCACTACCATTTATTTGCCTTAATGGTTAGCTAGCTCTGTCCATATCCACAGTCGTGTGGAGGATAAACCTTGAGCAGCTAGGAGGAAGCGAAGATAGAAATTTGCTGTTTTTGCTGCTAGGCATAATTCCTGCAAAATAATTCTCAGATGTGTCTTCAGTTGTGGTTGTGTATAGTAGTGTGAGGATGAAGATGGGATGTATGTTTGGTGAAGTTTCTGTTGGCCAAGTAGAAAGCCTAAGTGAGATTTCCTGTTAGCCAGGTAGTAGTTTGAGCTAAAAGGATTGTGTAGTACCGGGTAGTTTGTTAAAATAGGCACGTTCTAATCCCATTTCCATGTTGAGTGTAGTTAGTGACGGTGTATGAGGGTTTATGGAGAACTGTTAGGACATCTTTGTAGTCCGGCCCTTGCTTATTCGCGAGGTACGGTGTTAATAGGAATGAATTTGACAGTGAGAGGCTATTTGGGTTCCCAATAACTAGAACTGTTACGAAGTGGAACGAAGTATTGGAGTAGGTCTTGCCTCCCCTAGGCGCATGTTCCTAGTGGATGAGTCAAAATTCTAAAGTCCTGAATGCAGATTTCTATTAGGTTGCACAGCTGCATTTCTGCTTTGAGAAGAAAGGAGGCTATTCACGGTTGATTATCAATGTGGGGTACTCTTGGTACACCCTATGATCAGACTATATGTAGCCATGGAGGAGGAGAAAACAAGTCAGAGAGAAGTGCTATAAAAGTCTATGAGGGGACTAAGGGGCAGGGATCACTATGATGCACAGAAAACCCTATGGCTTCTTCCGGACGCGTCTTCTTGGCCACCTCCTCCTACTGGGTTGTTGGGTGCTGGGCGTTTTCCTGGGCTGCTGGTCAGGTTGGGGCGGGGTGGCTGCGCTGTGAAATCAAAAGTAGTATGTTATGAGCTGCCTGGGACTATCAAGACTGAAACTGCGGGAGGAGAATTGAGAATGTACCTGTAGGGTGTAGGTCTGGAGCAGGTCCATCCAGGTGGTAGTCCTTTCCAGGTTAGGAGCAAGTCCTGAATCCCTGGGTGCGCAAGCAAGGTCAAGCTGTCAGCGTTAGCCGGGGCTATATGGGGGGGCCCAGGCGGCCAAGGGGGGTGTTCCATTAAAGGGCTTTTTTGGGCCCTGTTGTGCTAGAGGGGGAGGAGAGGGCATGAAGTACACACTTCTGCCTAGGAGGAAGGGTGAGGCTTCTGAATCTCCTTCCAGTGGCCAGCGCTGAGCACCTATAGTTGGGTAGGTCTAAGGGGACAACCTCCCAGTGTTGTCCTTGCCAATCCCCTTATGAGTTGTAACCAGCAATCTCTCTCTTG
>CM039464.1:61727312-61748856 GCA_022414725.1 Microglena sp. YARC | reverse complement strand
AAAGAGAGAGATTGTTTCAGTTGCACTTGTTTCTCATCTGCCTGTATAGGGCTGTGTTGAGCACCAACCACCAAGGCCCAACCCACACACTTAAACCAACGACACACACACACCCACACTCTGAACCCCCACACACAAACACCTCACCACAAAACAAACTCTTGTTTCCTCACAATCAACCTGTATAGGGCTTGGTGGTTTGAGCCCACCACACCCACAACCATTACCCACACTTAATTCCTCCCCCCCCCCCAACACACACACACACACACACACACACACACCACACTCTGACCCCACAACACACCAAAACCAACCCCCACAAACAACACACATTGTTTTTTCTCCGCGATACCTCTTTTTACTTTGGCAGCTTGGGTTTGGTACAAGCCCCCACTCATCCCCGCCCTAACCACACCACACCCAAAATAAAACCCCACACCACACCACGACAAGTACCGCTTTGTTTTTTCTCCACGCCTACCTGTTACTGGGAAGCTTGGGTTTAGATACACCCCCTACACTCTCACGCCCCCCCGCCCGCCAACCCCCTAACACACCCACACACTAAACCCCATAACCACACCACAACGTTCAACATCACACTTGTTTTTCCTCCACGCCTCCTTTTTAATGGGAAAGCCTTGGGTTTTTTGGATACACGCCCTACACACTACCACCCCCACCCAAACACCCCCACAATAAACATCTACCAAGCTTTTCAGCACTTTTCGCTGCTTGTAGCATGCCTGATCTTGGTTGCACCTGTATCTTAATTTGTGGGCAGGCTTGTCTTGGTCAAAAATATAGCAATCTTCGGGTGCTACAGAAACTGTATATTTTGTATTAATTTTTTTAGTAACTGAATTTTGGTGTTAATTTTTTAACAACCTTTATGTTATGTTTATTTTTCAGTAACCTTTAATGTTCGTGTTTATTTTTTAGTACCTTTATTTTGCGAGTTAGTTAGTGTTTTATTTTTTAATACGGTATTTTCAGCTTTGTTTGTCAGTAACCTGTATCAGTGTTTACTTTTGTATTAGCCTGTATTTTGTCTTTATTTATTTTAGGAACTGCGTATTTTGTTGGTTTATTTGTTATTGACTGTATTTTGGTTTGTATTGTTTAGTTCTGTATTCCGCGCTGTATTTATTTTATTGTTTTAATAACCGTATTTGTATTGTATAACATTTGCAGAAGTCACCTGAGACCGATGAGCAGTTAGCCTTTTGCGCGACTTCAATTGCAAGCTATAAGCACTGCACCACATCTGGGAGGTTGATTGCCAGGCTGTCGTGACTTCATTGCGGCTATAAGCCTGCGCACAATAGGGGGGCTTGATTTGCCGGCTGTCGTGACTTGTTGCAGGCTGGAAGCACTGCCACAAAATCAAGGAGGGCTTGATTGCAGGCTGTCGTGATCTTCGTTGCCAGGCTTGTAAGCAGCTGCATACAAGCCTGGAAGGGCTTGATTGCAGGTGTCGTAATAAAGTGGTTTGTTTTGCGTTTACATTTTCCTGGTAACTTTTTTTACTGCTTAAGACGGCGAGCAGCTAATTGCTGGTGGAGTTCTATGTAACCAAGTTCGCGTTGGCTCTGCAATGCTATCTCTGCTATAGCCCCTTTTCAGCAAATCAATTGGTCTAGTATCTAGTGGGCCCAAATCGTTTGAGGATGCAGGGTCGGGAGTTTCGATTCCCTACGGCGCCCTGAATGTGCAGGTCGTCGTTAAACCGCGATTGATAGCTTGTCCAGTTGAGGTAGAAGTACGCTCTCTAGCCGAGTTACGAGCGGTCCTTATAAGGCCCACAGGCCCGTTATCATTACTTGGCTAATGTTGCGGCTTATATACAGCACCAGTACAGATTATTATTAAGAGGTTTTACTAATTACTTCTATAACAGCTATAATCTATAATAAATTAACTGCTTCAGGTTTTCACCAGTACTATCACAGTTACGCATTATTATTAACAGGCGTTTTACTCGGTATCCATATCAGCTATAATCTATAATAAATGAACTGCTCACGTTTCACAAGTACTATACAGTACGCATTATTTTAAAGGTTTATACTATCCATAATAGCTATATCTATAATAAATGACTGGCTTCCACGTTTCACAGTACCAGCAACGCAGTACGCTTTTATTAACAGGTTTTACTATCCATAATCAGCTATAATTATAATAATGAACTGCTCCACGTTTCACAAGTACCAGCACCAGTAACGCATTATTATTACAGGGGTTTTTACCATCCATAATCAGCTATAATCTATATAATGAACTGCTTCTGGTGACGTGAAGCTACTGCTACAGGCAGGTATTTCAAGCGGCGCTTAGGCGCGCTGGCGCGTTGCCTTATTTGAGCCCCACTGCGCGTTTTTGCGCAGTTTTTTTCAACCCCTGTGGGTCGCAGAAGCATGTGTGCGCTTTTCGCACTACAGAGCGCAGTTTTGTTTTTTTTCAAGTGCGCTAAAGCGCTGGCCAATTTGGTCAATGGAAGTATTCTGCTACAGGCGCGTGTCTCTACCGGACTGCCATGCAATTGGGTCTGCAAACCATCTATAATGGGTGTGTAACCATGTTGTAACTGGGTGTGTAACTTGGTAACCTGGGTGTGTTACCTCAATACTGGGGTCTGTAAACCCTGTAACTGGGTCTGTAAAGCATCTGGTAAGTGGGTCTGTAATCAGTGTAACCAGGCCCGTAATCAGTATGTAAAGGTCTTTGAATGGGGGGAATGAGACGCAGCTACAGCAACTGTTTTACTGCCCTGATATTTATAATATATGGTACCATTACAAGTAGTGCAACGGTGCCAGAGGCCAATTGCTTGCAGCTGCAGATGCATCAAGCAATTAAGCTATTTACAACGTATTCCTAGTATAGACCCCCCCCCCCCCCCTCGCCCGGAAATAAACTTGGTATTCATTGTATGTTTCTTATAACTTGCAAAATAAATTTGATGAGCCGGCCTCACCAAATGAATTACAGAAATACATAGAAAACATATGCCATGCTTATGCTACAGCAGATGGTACGACGGCTTGCATGAGAATCCGTACGATTTCTGTATTGCAGCTACATATCATTTAGTACGATATTGGCAAGCAGAGGGTACTATGCCCCCATTCATGTGTTCAACCGTTTGTGGTACAGTAGGGGGTTAGTAGGCTACCTAACGTGGTCTGGAACCCTCATCCTTATGCAGCTCGTTAAAGTGAGACGGACGCTTCCGCTTCTTGGACGGCACGCGACCTAGGACGTCTAAGGACGTGTGGTTCTTCGATGATTCAGCGCCTCGAAAAGCCGTCTTGTTAGCTGTCAAAATTGTGGAAGAGGATTTCAGCAGGGCTTCATCCAAGCTGATTGTTGATGGACGACAGGTTACGACGAACCTGGGCACAGAAAGTCTTTCTCATCCACTTTTGCCCTGAAGGGTGGGTGGATGGGTAGGGGGGTGCTGTGTGTGGGGGTTATTTTGTGCAGGAGGGTAATAGGTTGTGTGTTGTGGGGCTCGATGTTGACGGACGACAGGTTACGAACGAACGGGGCACAGAAGGTCTTCTCATCCACTTTGCTGAAGGGTGGGTGGGTTGGTAGATGTGGTGTGGGTACATAGGTGGTTGGGTGGGTAGATAGGTGGGTGTTGGGTAATAGGTGGTTGGGTGGGTAGATAGGTGGTGTGCTTGGGGTGCTTGGGTGTGTGGTTATATATGTGGGCAGAGGTAGATAGGTGGGTGGGTGGGTGGCTGGATGTTGATCGAACGACAGGTTACGGCGAGCTTGGGCACAACGGTCTTCTTCATCCACTTTGCCTGAAGGGTGGGTGGGTTGGTAGATAGGTGGGTGGGTGTGGGTACATAGGTGGTTGGGTTTGTGGTAAGAATAGCGTGGGTGGGTGGGTGGCTGATGTTGAGACGCTAGTTACGACGCAGCTTTGGGCCAGAAGGTCTTCTATACACTTTGCCTGAAGGGTGGGTGGGATAACGTGTTTTGGTGTGGGTCGGGTGGGTAATATATGTGGTAGATAATGGGGTGGGAAGGATGAATGGATAAATAGACGATGGATGAATGGATGAATTGGAGAAATGATTGAAATATATTTTGACAAATGAGTGTATGAAGTACTGGGTGGGTGGGTTGGGTAGGTGGATGGATGGAAGGATGATGGGTTGGGTGGATAGATGATAATAAGTTGAATATACATTGAATGCTATGAGTGGACATGAGCAGCGTACGTCGTAAATGCGACAGCAGGAATCAAGATGTATCTAAATGATCAAAGTGTGGACACCAACGGCGGGGTGGGTGGGTGGTGTATGGGTTGGGTGTATGGGTGGGTGTTATGGGTGGGTGTATGGGTGGGTGTAATGGGTGGATGTATGGGTGGGTGTATGGGTGGGTGTATGGGTGGGTGTAAGGGTGGGTTGTATGGGTAGGTGTAACTGGGTAGGTGTATGGGTGGGTGTATGTGGGTGTATTGGGTGGGTGTATGGGTGGGTGTATGGGAGGTTGGTAATGGTGGGTGTATGGGTGGGTGTATGGTGGGTGCATGGGTGGTGTATGGTGGGTTGTATGGGTGGGTGTAATGGGTGGGTGTATGGGTGGTGGTATGGGTGGGTTGTTGAGTGGGTGTATTGGGTGGGTGTAAAGGGTGGTGCATGGGTGGGTGTATGGTGGGTGTATGGGTGGGTGGTATGGGTGGGTGTATGGGTGGGTGTAAGGGTGGGTGTATGGGTGGGTGTATGGGTGGGTGTATGGGTGAAGTGTAAGGGTGGGTGTATGGGTGGGTGTATGGTGGGTGTATGGACGAATGAATGGGTGGGTGGCATGGGACGAATGAATGGGTGGGTGTAAATGGGTGGGTGTATGGACGAATGAATAGGTGGGTGTAAGGTGGGTAAATGGAGAATGAATGGGCTGGGTGTATGGACGAATGAATGGGTGGGTGCATGGGTGGGTTAAATCGGACGAATGATGGGTGGGTTGTATGAACGAATGAATGGGTGGGTGTATGGGTGGGTAAATGGACGATGATGGATATAGAGGAAATGAGTGTAAATGAAGCAACTGATTTGTATGGGTGGATGATGGATACATTAATGAAAATGTAATATAGATACAGAAGTGACATGAAGCACGCCCTTGTATGGGAGGAGGCCATCGATATCGTCGGAGTGATCCATGTGTTGCGCCACCAACAACCTCAACATGGTGGGTGGATGGGTGGTGGGTGGGAGGGTGGATGGGTGGATGAATGAAATGATGGATAAATATAGATAATGAGTGCATGAAGCAGTACCTGTATGCGACGGCAGGCCATCAATATGTCGTCCAAGTGATCCATGTGTTGAACCACCAAGGGGCGCACTTGGGTGGATGGGAGGATGGGTGGAGATGGGTGGGAGGATGGGTGGATGAATGGATAGATGCATGGAATACATCTGATCGATGCATGAGTGACATGAAGCACGTACCTGTAATGCGACGGCATGGCCATCAAGATGTCATCCAAGTGATTTCCATGGTGTTGCTCCACCACCAACATGGGCTGGGTGGATGGTGGCGGGTGGGAGGGTGGATGGGTGGAATGCAATGAATGAATGGTATATATAGATAATGGAGTGACATGAAGCACGGTATCGTAGCGAGCGGCAGCGCCATGCAAGATGTCATCCAAGTGATCCATGTGTTGGACCACCAACGGGGCGACTTGGTGGATGGGTGGATGGGTGGATGGGTGGATGAATGAATGAATGGATATATATAGATAGATACATGAGTGACATGAGCACGTACTCGTATGCGACGCAGGCCATGCCATATGTGTCCAGTGATCCATATGTTGCCAACCAAAACAACTTAACATGGAACCTTGCCAACTCGGTGCTGGAGGTTTTCAATCATGCCTACAAGCGGTTTAAGGGTTTAGGGGTGTCATTGTGGCGGTTTGGGGTTAGGGGTTTAGGGTTTAATATGGACATTGCCAACTCGGTGCTGGAAGTTTTTTCATCCAATGCCTGCAAGAGGTTTAGCGTTTTAAAGGGTGTCATTGAGGCGGTTTTAGGGTTTGGGTTTAGGGTTCAGGGTTCGTGCTAGTGCTCGCCCAACTCGTGCTGGAGGTCTTCAGGCCAATGCCTGCAAGCGGTTTAGGGTGTACGGGTTTTGTGCTAGTGCTCGCAACTCGTGCTTGGAGGGTCTTCATCCAATGCCTGCCAAGCGTTGAGGGTTAGTTTAAGGGTTAGGGTTGTTTGCTGGTGCTCGCCTCAATCTCGGTCTTGAGGTCTTCAAGCATGCCTGCAAAGCAGTTTAGGGTTTAGGTTTAGGCGTGTAGGGTTTTGTGCTAGTGCTTCCCAACTCGGTCGCGGAGGGGTTTTAGGGGTGTAGGGTTTGTGCTAGTGCTTCCCCAACTCGGTGCTGGGGTCTTCATAATGCCTGAGCGTTAGGGTTTAGCATTAGGGTCTTATGGTTTGTGCTAGTGCTTGCAAACTCAGTGCTGGAGGTTTTAGCCGCATGCCTGCGGGGGTTTAAAGGGTTAGGTTTGTGCTACGTGCTTGCGCAAAGTCAGTGTGAAGGTCTTTGTCCAATCCTGCAAGGGGTTTAGGGTTTAGGGTTTGTACTAGTGTTTCGCTGCCCAACTCAAGGTCGATGTCCATGCATAGAAAGACAGGCAGCAGAGTGGTGCAAGCCAAGCCAATCGCCTCCATGCATGCTCCATGTGCATGCCCTAGAAGGCGGGCAGCAGAGTGGTGCCAAGCCAATCCAATCCGCCTCCATGCCATGCTCCATGTGCATGCCCTAGAAGGCGGGCAGCAGAGTGGTGCCAAGCAAGCGGAATCCGCTCATGCCATGCTCCATGTTCATAGCCGATATCCCACGATCCGGACTCGGAGTGGCTCATGGTAGACGTAATCCGACCTTGAATCGAAGGGAGATGCGGGTTCGAACCCGTCGGGAGCGTTCTCGGGGTTCTCAGGTGGCCGTCAACACATATGAACGTGACTGGTTCTAGCCTGCATTGACAACCTCGAGCTAAGGTGAGCTACGACGGTGTCGTAAAAACCACGTCCTTGTAGGTTAAACTGTCCCCGGCATGTGATAACTTGGATGTTCTAAAATTTTTCTATTTTCTGTTCATGGCCATAGAAAGGCGAGCAGCAGAGTGGTGGCCAAGCAAGCAATCCGCTCCATGCATGCTCATGTTCATTGCCATAGAAGGCGGGCAGCAGAGATGGTGCCAAGCCAAAGAATCGCTCCATGCTTATGCCTCCATGTTTATGCCATAGACAGGCCGGCGCACGAGTGGTGCCAAGCCAAGCCACATCGCTCATGCTGCTCCATGTCATGCATAGAAGGCGGGCAGTAGGGGTGGTACAAGCAAGCAATCCGGTAACTAAACTTCCATCACGCACCCATTACCCCCCCCCCGCCACACACACACACACACAATCACCGCATCAGCCTCCCCCCCCACACACACCCTTGTATGCCACTACCTGCGGTACCAGTGGAAAGGCAGCGGGGAAGCTAGCCAATCGCGCAGCAATGCTTCGATCAAAATGGTGTTGAAGTAGGTTTGATCTGCCTTCATCTCTCTTCATCTTCTCTTCTCTCTCTCTCTCTCTCTCTTTCCCCCCCTCACCTCCCCTCCCACACACACCCTTGTACTGCACCCCTGCGGTACAGTGGAAGGCAGCGGGGAAGCTAGCCAATCGCAGCAATGCTTCCGATCAAAATGGTGGTTGAAGTAGGTTTGACTCCGCCTCCATGCCATGCTCGATGTTCTGCCATAGAAGGCGGGCAGCAAGGTGGTGACATGAAAGCTCACGGAGGCCATGGTGAGGTAGAGGTTGAAGCAGCATGAAGTGATTGGCGTGCATTGTCCAACTTCATGCGCCGACGTTCTCTCTGGTTGCATCAGTGGGACTTCCATTCTCACCTACACGTGAAAGACAAAATGGTTGGAAATATATGCATTTGAAATTTGAATATGAATGGGAGAAGGAGGAAACAGCTTGGTGATCATGAAGTTGGCCATGGCTGAGGTAGAGGTTGAGCTAGCCATAAAGTGGTTGCGTGCAGTGTCAACTTTATGCGCCCACGTCCTCTCTCCGGTCGCATGCCAAGTGGGATCCATCTCCACCTAATGCACGTTGGACAATTGTGAGGTGGCAGGTTGGGCCATTGTGATGTACAGGTTGAGTACACGGTTGGTCCATAGTGGGATTCCATCTCCACCTACTGCAACGTTGGACATTGTGAGGTGGCAGGTTAGGGCCATTGTGATTGTATTCAGGGTTGAGGTACAGGTTGCGTCCAAGTGGGATTCCATCTCCACCTACATGCAACGTTGGACATTGTGAGGTGCAGGTTAGGGCCATTGTGATGTACAGGTTGAGGTACAGGTTGCGTCCAAGTGGGATTCCATCTCCACCTACATGCAAACGTTGACATTGTGGAGGTGCAGTTGGGCATTGTGAATGTACAGGTTTGAGTACAGGTTTGCGTCCAAGATGGGATTCCATTCCATCATGCAGGAGCGTTGGAACCACGTTTGGTAGAAGGTACAGGTGAGGGTAGGAGGGTGCGCCAACTGGATGGATAGGATATGGATGGACCATGGACTGATAAGTGACGAAAGAAGGTCAGACATTTAGGTAACAGTTTGAGGATACAGGTTGGGCCATGGAGTCGGAAGTATGGGCTGTAGGCCAGAGTGTTTAAACCATGGAAGGAATCACCAAATCATAGCTAGGAGGTTAGGTATATAACAACAACCGTCTGTTCGCAGGTGGCTTTGAAATGTTGGATAAGTGTGAACCATGCGTGTGAAGGGTGGAGCAGGGAAAGAATCAGGGAGACATTAGGTTACAACCGTTTCGAGGTACAGGTTAGGGCCATGCGGAGGTACAGTTTGAAGAAACAGGTTAGGGTATCAAGTTTTGAGGTACAGGTTAAGGGCCATCGGAAGGTACAGTTTGAAGTACAGGTTAAGTAATTTTGAGGTACAGGTAGGTACAGTTTGAGGTACAGGTTCCTTCCAATTGGTGAACCAATCTCCATCTATGCAGAACGTACAGAACACACCACCCACCCACTCCACCCACGCGCCGACCCTCACACTCACCCACGCACTCACCCACCCACTCACCCACCCACTTCACCAACGCGGCCCACGCCTCACAACTCGACCTAACGCACTCACCACCCACTCACCCCACTGGCGCCCACCCTCTCACTCACACCCACCCACGCGCCCACCCTCACAACTCACCCACCCCTCACATGCCACCCACTCACCAAAACGCGCCCACCCTCACCTCACCCCACGTCACTCACCCACCCACTCACCCACACGCCCACCCTCACACTCACCCACCCACTCACACCACGCGCCCACCCTTACACTCACCCACCCACTCACCCACCCACTCAGCCCACGCGCCCACCCTTCACACTCAGCCCACGCACTCACCACCCACTCACCCACACGCCCACCCTCACAACTCACCCACCCACTCACACCACCCTCACACTCACCCACGCACTCACCACCCACTCACCCCGCGCCCACCTCTCACACTCACCCACCCACTCACCCACCCTACACTCACCCACCCCACTCACCCACCCACTCACCAACGCGCCCACCCTCACACTCACCCCGCACGTCACCACTCACCCACACGCCCACCTCACACTTCCCCCACGCGCCCAACCCCTTACACTCACCCACCCACTCACCCACTTCGCCCACCCTCACACGCACCCACCCACTCACCCACGGCGCCCACCCTCACACTCACCCACGCACTCCACCCCACCCACTCACCCACGCGCCACCCGCCACACTCACCCCACAGCAGCTACCACACGCCCACCCTCACCTCACCCACTGCACTCACCCACCACTCACCCACGCGCCCACCCTCACAATCACCCACGCACTCACCCACCCATCACCCACGCGCCCACGCCCCTCACACTCACCCACCCACTCACCCACGCGCCCACCTTCACACTCACCCACGCACTCACCCTCCCGTCCACTCAACCACAGCTGGAAGCTCTCAATCTCCCTCTCATAAGTGTCCCAGAAGCACCAACCATACCTTGCATACACTGCTCAATTCCCCCACCCAAATCACCCACGCCGCCCACCTCACACTCATCACCCATCCTACCCACCCCATCACTCACTCAACTCCCGCCAACACTCATCCACTCATGCAATCCCCACCCACTCACCAGCTAAAGCTGGAAGCTCTCTAATTTCTCCCTCTCATAGGTCTCCAAAACCCAACTGCCAACCATACTTGGCATACACACTCACGACCCACCCACTCACCTCACCCACCCGCGTCACCGCCCACCTAAACCACACCACTCATAGGTCCTAGAACGCCACCAAACTTGCATACACACTCACCCACCACCCACTCACCCATGGCGCCCACCCACTCACACAAAGCTAAAGCTGGGAAAGCTCTAATCTCTCTCTCAATAGGTCTCCACTCACTCCCGCAACTACCCTCTCGTTCACCTCTCTCCGCCCATCCACTCACCAAGCTGACACCCACTCATCAACCACCAAAACCAAACTTGCATAGCACACTCACTCACTCACCCCACCCGCCCACCTAATCCTCACCTGCCACCCACCTTACCCAAGGCTAACACCACACTCACCACGCCCCCACTCTCAATCCACCCATCCACTCCACCTGCCCACCCACTTACCAAGCTAACCACCCACACACCATGCACGCCACGCCACTCTCCATCCACACCACCCACTCACCTGCCCACCCACCCACCAAGAATAACACCCACCCACCCACCTAATCACTCACCTGCCCACCCACCACCAAGCTAACACCCACACACCCACCTAATCACTCACTGCTGCCCACCACCCACCAAGCTAACACCCACCCCCACCTAATCACTCAACCCTGCCCACCCACCACTGCCATCCTCCAATTTAAACACCCACACACCCACCTAATCACTGCACCTGCCCACCCACCCACCAAGCTAACACCCACACACCCCCTCACCCACTCTCTCCACCCACCCACCTAATTACTCCCTGCCCACCCACTCAACTGCCCAACCCACCCACTCACCCACGCACCCACTCCATCCACCCACCCACCACTCAGCTCATCAGCTTAAGCTGAGCTCTTCAATCTCCCTCTCATAGGTCTTCCTCCACCAACCCCAACCTGCATACACACTCAACCCACCACCCACCCACAGGCGCACACCCACCACCCACAAAACCCACCTCACTACCCACCCACTCCTCAACCAAGCTAAAGCTGGAGCTCTCAAATCTCTCTCTCATAGGGTCTCCAGAAAGGTTATGGGCCTTGGTGCTGCGCGAGGGGGCGGCAGCGGGCAGCTGTTCACCACCACCAAGCCCCCGCTCGTGCACGCATTCGATACTCGGGATCGGCCCTCCGCCCTCCCCGCTGCCTCCGCCTCCGCCCGGGTACCGGGCGGCCCCCCCCCCCTGGGGGGGGGCCTGGGCGGCCTCCCGGGCCCGCGGCCCCAATACTGCGTTGGCAAGCTTGAGATGCTTGACAGCGCCTACGCCGCCGATTTTGAGGCTTTTGAGAGCGGTCACGCCGGGGTGAATGGGCTGTTTGAGGTGTGTGGGTTTATAGGTGGGGGTGTGGTAGGGGTTGTAGGAGTGTGTGGGCGGGTTTGCGTGAGTGGGTTTGTTTGCAAGGCGTGGGGGGGGGGGCTGCTGCTGCTGCTGCTTTCTGCTGGGGTTTGTTGGGGTTGTTGCTGCTGCTGCTGCTGCTGGGGTTGTTGCCTGCTGTTTTGCTGCTGCTGCTGCTGGAGGGGTTGCTGCTGCTGGTGCGGCTGGCTGCTGCTGCTGGCTGATTTTGCTTTCTCCAGTCCTGTTGTTTGGTCTTGGGTTGCTGCTGCTGCTGCTGGTGCGGCTGCTGCTTGCTGATTCTGCTGCTGATTCTGCTGACCCAGTCCTGTTGTTGGTCTGTTGCTGCTGGCTGATCGTGCTGCTGTTGCCGTTGCTTGCTTAGCTGCCACTGCCTGCACAACAGAAGAACACAAAGGGCGCCATGAGATGATACTGATGCTGCTGGTGGTGGTGGTGTGATGGTCGGTGGTGTGATGGTGGTGATGCTGATGGTGCTGATGCCGTTCATGCCGTTGCTTGCTTTGCTGCCACTGCCTGCACAACAGAAGAAAACAATGGGCACCATGAGATGATTCTGATGGTGGTGGTGGTGGTGGTGATGATGCTGATGGTGGTGATGCTGATGGTGATTGTGGTGGTGATGCTGAGCATGCTGCTGTTGTCGTTGCTTGCTTTGCTGCCACTGCCTGCACAACAGAAGAACACAATGGGCGCTATGAGATGATACTGATGATGCTGGTGGTGGTGGTGATGCTGGTGATGCTGATGGTGATGATGCTGATGGAGGTAGTGGTGATGCTGATGGTGGTGATGCTGATGGTGATTGTGGTGGTGATGCCGATCATGCTGTTGTTGGCGTTGCTTGCTTTGCTGCCACTGCCTGCACAACAGAAGAACACAATGGGCACCATGAGATGATACTGATGATGCTGGTGGTGGTGGTGGTGATGATGGTGGCGCTGATGATGGTGATGCTGATAGTGGTGATGCCGATCATGCTGTTGTTGGCGTTGCTTGCTTTGCTGCCACTGCCTGCACAACAGAAGAACACAATAGGCGCTATGAGATGATACTGATGCTGGTGGTGGTGGTGGTGGTGGTGATGATGATGATGATGATGATGATGATGATGATGATGATGATGATGATGATGATGATGTTTCGCGTTTGTGAGATGATGATGATGATAGTGTGATGATGACGATGATGATGCTTGTGGTTGGTGCTGATGGTGGTTGCTGATGATGGTGATGCTGATGGTGGTGATTCCGATCATGATGTTGTTGCCGTAGCTGTTGCTTGCACAACAGAAGAACAAAATGGGCGCTATGAGATGATGATGATGATGATGATGGCAGCAATGATAGTTGATGGTGGAGGTGGTGCTGGTGGTGATGATGGTTATGATGATGGTGGCTGGTGGTAATGATTTGATGCTGGTGGCTGGTGGTGATGCTGATGTGGTGATCCTGATGGTGGATAATGGTGGTGGTGATGGTGATGGTGATGGTGACGGTGGTGATGGTGATGGTGATGGTGGTGATGGTGGTGATGATGATGGTGGTGATGATGGTGGTGATGATGGTGATGGTGGTGGTGGTGGTGGTGATGGTGATGGTGATGGTGATGGTGGAGGTGATGGTCGTGGTGATGATGATGAGGATGCTGATGGTGGTGATGATTATGATGGTGAAGAAGAAGATGATGATGATGATGATGATGACGATGCCATGACGATGAGGATGAGGATGATGATGATGATTGATGATGATGATAGATGATGATGAATGATGATGATGATGATGATGATGATGATGATGATGATAATGATGAGTCAAACATCCCCTTCCCCTCCCCCCCCGACCCCCAGCCCTCCCTGGGACATGTAATTGTTCGAACTGTCCTCGGTTGTTGCTAGCTCTCAAGTAACTAGCCCAGTCAAACAGATGCTTGCCAACGCCCTGCACCCACACCAAATCCCCCCCCCCCACCACCCACCCACCCCATTTCCCCCAACTGACCTGTAACTGGCTGATGAACTGTCTCGGTTGTTGCTAGCCTTAAGTTACGAGCCCCAGTCCAAACAGATGCTTGCCAACGCCCTGCACCCACACACCCAAAATCCGCCCCCCTGGCACCCCCTCCCCCTCTCCCCACCCCACCCACCGCACCCCGGATCAGACCTGCAACACCGACCCCCCCCAACCCCCCAACAGACCTGTAACTGTTCGAACTGTTCGCGGTTGTTTGCTAGCCCTCAAGTTACGAGCCTCAGTCAGCATATGCTTGCCAACGCCTCATCATCTCCCCCCTCCCCCCCCCCCCCCCCATCCAACCCCAACCTGACCTGAGAGAGAGAGAGAAAGAGAGAGAAGGAGACTGACCTGTAGCTGTTTGAACTGTCGCGGTTGTTGCTAGCCCTCAAGTTACGAGCCTCAGTCAAGCATATGCTTGCCAACGCCTCATCATCTTCCAAGAGGTCGTTGATGGCGCTAGCTGTCTCCTCGGCATCATGCCTAACCGTGGTGAGCACCTGGTTGCATTAGTCAGTCAGTCAGTTAGTTAGTTGGTCGGTTGGTTGGTTGGTTGGTTGGTTGGTTGGTTGGTTGGTTGGTTGGTCAGTACTTAAAAAAGGTAATGATAACGCCTGGTGGGGCGTGGTGTTAAGGGAGCCTGTCGTACGCGGGTGGGTAGCGGTCTCCTACCTCAACTGGACAAGCTACCATCGCGGTTGACGACGACCTGCAACGCCAAGAGCGACCGAAGGGGGAGTCGAACCCCCGACTCTTCATTCTTATAGTGATTCAGTCTATCACTGGACCAATGCATATCACCGAAAGAGGCTTGGTCAGTACTTAGACATCTGGTTGCATTAGTCTGTTAGTTAGTTAGTTGGTTGGTTGGTTGGTTGGTTGGTTGGTTGGTTGGTTGGTTGGTTGGTTGGTTGGTTGGTTGGTACTTCGAACCTGGTTGCATTAGTCAGTTAGTCAGTTAGTTAGCTAGTTCGTTCGTTCGTTTGTTCGTTCGTTAGTTGGTTACTTAGTTAGTTGGTTAGTTGGTTGGTTGGTTGGTTAGTTGGTCAGTACTTCAAATCTGGTTGCACTAGTCAATGGGTACATTTCATAAATTTCAAATATTTTGTCAGTCTTTTATATATTTCATATATTTCAGTCTGTTAGTTAGTCGGTTGGTTGGTTGGTTGGTTGGTTGGTTGGTTGGTTGGTTGGTTGGTTGGTTGGTTGGTTGGTCAGTATTTAGAACTTGGTTGCATTAATCAGTCGGTTGGTTGGTTGGTTGGTTGGTTAGTTAGTTGGTTGGTTGGTCAGTACTTGGAACCTGGTTGCATTAATCAGTTGGTTGGTTGGTTGTTTGGTTGGTCAGTACTTCGCCTCTGGTTGCATTAGTCAGTTAGTTAGTTAGGTAGGTAGTTGGATGGTGGGTTGGTTGGATGGTACTTAGAACCTGGTTGCATTAGTCAGTTAGTCAGTTAGTCAGTTAGCTAGTTAGTTAGCTAGTTAGTCAGTTAGCTAGTAAGTTAGTTAGTCAGTTAGCTAGTTAGTTAGTTAGTTAGTCAGTTAGTTAGTTAGTTAGTTAGTTAGTTAGTTAGTTAGTCAGTGAGTTAGTTGGTTGGTTGGTTGGTCAGTACTTCGAATCTGGTTGCATTAGTCAATGGGTTCATTTCATAAATTTCAAATATTTTGTCAGTCTGTTATATATTTCATATATTTCAGTCTGTTAGTTATAGTCGGTTGGTTGGCTGGTTGGTTGGTTGGTTGGTTGGTTGGTCAGTATTTAGAACTTGGTTGCATTAATCAGTCGGTTGGTTGGTTGGTTGGTTGGTTGGTTGGTTGGTTGGTTGGTTGGTTAGTTGGTCAGTACTTGGAACCTGGTTGCATTAATCAGTTGGTTGGTTGGTTGGTACTTAGAACCTGGTTGCATTAGTCAGTTAGTCAGTTAGTCAGTTAGCTAGTTAGTCAGTTAGCTAGTTAGTTAGTTAGTTAGTTAGTTAGTTAGTTAGTTAGTTAGTTAGTTTGTTGGTTAGTTGGTTGGTTGGTTGGTCAGAACTTCGAATCTGGTTGCTTTAGTCAATGGGTTCATTTCCTAAATTTCAAATATTTTGTCAGTCTTCTATATATTTCATATATTTCAGTCTGTTAGTTAGTCGGTCAGTTGGTTGGTTGGTTGGTTGGTTGGTCAGGACTTAGAACCTGATTGCATTAAGCAGTTGGTTGGTTGGTTGGTTGGTTGGTTGGTTGGTTGGTTGGTCAGTACTTAGAACCTGATTGCATTAAGCAGTCGGTTGGTTGGTTGGTTGGATGGTTGGTTGGTTGGTTGGTTGGTTGGTTGGTCAGTAGTTAGAACCTGATTGCATTAAGCAGTCGGTTGGTTGGTTGGTTGGTTGGTTGGTTGGTTGGTTGGTTGGTCAATACTTGGAACCTGGTCGCATTAATCAGTTGGTTGGTTGGTTGGTTGGTTGGTCAGTACTTCGACTCTGGTTGCATTAGTCATTTATTTATTTAGTTAGTTATTTAGTTAGTTATTTAGTTAGTTGGTTGGTTGGTCGGTTGGTACTTAGAACCTGGTTGCATTAATCAGTTAATTAGTTAGTTAGTTAGTTAGTTAGTTAGTTGGTTGGTTGGTCAGAACTTCGAATCTGGTTGCATTAGTCAATGGGTTCATTTCATAAATTTCAAATATTTTGTCAGTCTTCTATATATTTCATATATTTCAGTCTGTTCGTAAGTTGGTTGGTTGGTTGGTTGGTTAGTTGGTTGGTTGGTTGGTCAGTATTTAGAACTTGGTTGCATTAATCGGTAGGTTGGTTGGTTGGTTGGTTGGTTGGTTGGTTGGTTGGTTGGTTGGTTGGATGGTTGGTACTTAGTACCTGGTTGCATTAGTCAGTCAGTTTGTTATTTAGTTGGTTGGTTGGTCAGTACTTAGACCCTGGTTACATTAGTCAGTTAGTTATTTAGTTGGTTGGTTGGTCGGTACTTCGAATCTGGTTGCATTAGTCAGGAGGGACATTTTGTAAATTTCAAATATCTCGTCAGGCTGCTATATATTTCATATATTTAGTCAGGCTGTTAGTTAATTAGTTGCTTGGTTGGCTGGTTGGTTGGAAAGTATTTCGAACCTGGTTGCATAAGCCAGGAGGGACATTTCGTAAATTTCAAATTACTTATCCAGGCTGTTATATATTTCAAATATTTAGTCAGGAGGGACATTTCGTAAATTCAAATTAATTATCCAGGCTGTTTTATAATTCAAATATTTAGTCAGGAGGGACATTTCGTAAATCCAAATTAATTATCCAGGCTGTTATATATTTCAAATATTTAGTCAGTTTGTTAGCTAGCTAGTTAGTTAGTTAGTTAGTTAGTTAGTTAGTTAGCTAGTTCGTCGTTCGTTCGTTCGTTCGTTCGTTCGTTCGTTAGTTAGCTAGTTCGTTCGTTCGTTCGTTCGTTCGTTCGTTCGTTCGTTAGATGGTTAGTCACCACCACCACCATGTCCACAGCGCACCTTTTCAAGGGGCACCAGCTGCTGGATCATCATTTCATTGCTGACGGTGGAGAAGGGCTCATTGCTGCTTTGCAAATCGTGCAACACGCGATCAAGCATCCACGTCAGATGGGCGATGCGACGGTCAAAGTAGATGTTGGTCATACACAGGAGCACCTCCAGCACACACAGCTCGAAGGGAAGCTGGGAGCGGGCGTCTACTGCCTGCATGGGATAGGAAGTGTGGTGGTGGTGGTGGTGGTGGTGGTGGTGGTGGTTGGTGGTGGTGGTTGAAGTAGATGTTGGTCATACGCAGGAGCTTGTGGTGGTGGTCGGTGGTGGTTGGTGGTGGTTGAAGTAGATGTTGGTCATACGCAGGAGCTTGTGGTGGTGGTGGTGGTGGTTGGTGGTGGTTGAAGTAGATGTTGGTCATACGCAGGAGCTTGTGGTGGTGGTGGTGGTGGTTGGTGGTGGTTGAAGTAGATGTTGGTCATACGCAGGAGCTTGTGGTGGTTGGTGGTGGTGGTTGGTGGTGGTTGAAGTAGATGTTGGTCATACGCAGGAGCTTGTGGTGGTGGTGGTGGTGGTTGGTGGTGGTTGAAGTAGATGTTGGTCATACGCAGGAGCTTGTGGTGGTGGTGGTGGTGTGGTTGGTGGTGGTTTGAAGTAGATGTTGGTCATACGCAGGAGCTTGTGGTGGTGGTGGTGGTGGTTGGTGGTGATTGGCGGCGGCGGTCAAAGTAGATGTTGGTCATACACAGGAGCACCTCCAGCACACACAGCTCGAAGGGGAGCTGGGAGCGGGCGTCTACTGCCTGCAAGGATTTGTGGTTAGGGTTTGTGGATGGTTTTTTTGTTGTGTGTTTGTGTGTGTGTGTGTGTGCTTGTGTGTGTATGTTTGCACAGCTCAAAGGGCAGCCAGGGGCGGGCGTCAACTGCCTGCATGGGTTTGTGGATGGGGTTTGATTGTGTGCGTTTGTCCTCTTCAGTTCATAAGGTGTGTGTGTGTGTGTGTGTGTGTGTGCACAGCTCGGAGGGAAGCTGGGAGCGGGCGTCTGCTGCCTGCGTGGGTTTGTTTGTTTGTGTAAGTGTGAGTGTGTGTGCGTAGGTGTGTGTGTGTGTGTAGGGTGTGTGTGTGTGTAGGTGTGTGTGTATGTTTGCACAGCTCAAAGGGAAGCTGGGAGCGGGCGTCTACTGCCTGCATGGGATAGGTAGTGTGGTGGTGGTGGTGGTGGTGGTTGGTGGTGGTGGTGGTGGTGGTTGGTGGTGGTTGTGGTGGTGTGAAGGGAGCGAGCATCTACTGCCTGCATGGGATTGTTAGTGTGGTGGTGGGATGGGATTGTTAGTGTGGTGGTGGTTGTGGTTGTGGTGTTTGTGTTTGTGTTGGTGGTGGTTGGTGTTGGTGGTGGTTGGCGTTGGTGGTGGTTGTTGGTGGTGGTGGTTGTGGTGGTGGTGGTGGTGTGAAGGGAGCAAGCATCTACTGCCTAGATGGGATTGTCAGTGTGGTGGTGGTGGTGGTGGTGGTGGTGTGAAGGGAGCAAGCATCTACTGCCTGCATGGGATTGTTGTTGTGGTGGTGGTGGTGGTGGTGGGTGGTGGTGGTTGTGGTGGTGGTGGTTGTGGTGGTTCTGGTTGTGGTGGTGGTGGTGGTGATAATGGTTGGTGGTGGTGCTGGTGGTGGTGGTCTGAAGGGAGCAAGCATCTACTGCCTGCATGGGATTGTTGTTGTGGTGGTGGTGGTGGTTGGTGGTGGTGGTGGTGGTGGTCATAATGGTTGGTGGTGGTGGTTGTTGTGGTGGTGTGAAGGGAGCGAGCATCTACTGTATGCATGGGATTGTTGTTGTGGTGGTGGTGGTGGTTGGTGGTTGTGGTTGTGGTTGTGGTTGTGGTTGTGGTGGTGGTGATGGTGGTTGGTGATGGTGGTTGGTGATGGTGGTTGGTGGTGGTGGTGGTGGTGTGAAGGGAGCGAGCATCTACTGCCTGCATGGGATTGTTAGTGTGGTGGTGGAGGTTAGTGGTGGTTGTCGTCGTTGTTGTTGTTGTTGTTGTTGGTGGTGGTGGTGGTGGTGGTTTGTGTTTATATGTTGGTGGTTGGTGGTGTTTAGTGGTGGTGGTCAAAGTAGATGTTGGTCATACACAGGAGCACCTCCAACACACAGCTCGGAGGGTCGCTGGGAGCGAGCGTCTACTGCCAGCATGGATTTGTTTGTTTATGTGTGTGTGTGTTTGCGTGTGTTTGTGCGTGTGTCTGAGTGTATATTTGTGTGTGTGTATGTGAACTAAGGAGCAGTGTCTATTGCATGGTAGTGGTGGTGGTGGTGGAGGCGGAGGTGGTGGTGGTAGTGGTGGGAAGGGAGCGAGCGTTTACTGCCTGCATGGGTTTGTTCGTGTGTGTGTGTGTTTATGTGTGTGTGTGTTTGTGCGTGTTTGTGTGTGTTTGCACAGCTCTGAGGGTCGCTGGGAGCAAGCGTCTACTGCCTACACCGGTTTGTGCTTGTGTTTGTGTTAGTGTGTGTGTGTTTGTGTGTAAGTGCGTGCATATGTGTGTGTGCCTGTGTGTGTGCCTGTGTGTGTACACCACCACCACCGCCACCACGACAACACCCACACACCACCAGCTACTTACCAGCAGTATAGGAGCGATGACACACATACCCCCCCCCCCCCCCCCCCCCCCCCCCCCCCCCCCCCACCCCCACTCTCTCACACCCACACCCACCACCCACACCACCAAGACAAGCATCCACTTTACCAGCCACTATAGGAGAGATGACACACATACCCCCCCCCCCCCCCCCCCCCCCCCCCCACACACACACACACCACACACACACACACACACACACACACACACACCCACTCTCTCTCACCCACACCCACCACCCACACCACCAAGACAAGCATCCACTTACCAGCACTCTAGGAGAGATGACACACATACCCCCCCCCCCCCCCCCCACACACACACACACACACACACACACACCCCACACACCCACACCCACCCACCACCCCACACACCACCCACCACACACCACCACACCACACACCACCAAGTCAAGCATCCACTCACCAGCAGTAAAGGAGCGATGACGCCGCTGTAATCGTATCCCTACTTTACTCTAAACAAAATCGCTTTGTCGGCAGCAAGATAGGAGAGTGTGTGTGTGTGTGTGTGTGTGTAGGTGTGTGTAGGTGTGTGTGTGTGTGTGTGTAGGTGTGTGTGTGTAGGTGTGTGTGTGTGTGTGTGTGTGTGTAGGTGTGTGTAGGTGTGCAAGACTCACCAGCAAGATAGGAGCGATGACGCCGCTGTAATCGTATCCCTACTTTACTCTAAACAAAATCGCTTCGTCGGCAGCAAGATAGGAGAGTGTGTGTGTGTGTGTGTGTGTGTGTAGGTGTGTGTAGGTGTGTGTGTGTGTGTGTAGGTGTGTGTGTGTGTAGGTGTGTGTGTGTGTGTGTAGGTGTGCAAGACTCACCAGCAAGATAGGAGCGATGACGCCGCTGTAATCGTATCCCATCTTTACTCTAAACAAAATCGCTTTGTCGGCAGCAAGATAGGAGAGTGTGTGTGTGTGTAGGTGTGTGTGTGTGTGTGTCTGTGTGTGTAGGTGTGTGTAGGTGTGTAGGTGTAGGCGTGTGTGTGTAGGTGTGTGTGTGTCTCTGTGTGTGTGTATGTGTAGGTGTGTGTGTGTAAGTGTGTAGGTGTAGGCGTGTGTGTGTAGGTGTGTGTGTGTGTGTGTGTGTGTAGGTGTGTGTAGGTGTGCAAGACTCACCAGCAAGATAGGAGCGATGACGCCGCTGTAATCGTATCCCTACTTTACTCTAAACAAAATCGCTTCGTCGGCAGCAAGATAGGAGAGTGTGTGTGTGTGTGTGTGTGTGTAGGTGTGTGTAGGTGTGTGTGTGTGTGTGTAGGTGTGTGTGTGTGTAGGTGTGTGTGTGTGTGTAGGTGTGCAAGACTCACCAGCAAGATAGGAGCGATGACGCCGCTGTAATCGTATCCCATCTTTACTCTAAACAAAATCGCTTTGTCGGCAGCAAGATCGGAGAGTGTGTGTGTGTGTAGGTGTGTGTGTGTGTGTGTCTGTGTGTGTAGGTGTGTGTAGGTGTGTAGGTGTGGGCGTGTGTGTGTAGGTGTGTGTGTGTCTCTGTGTGTGTGTATGTGTAGGTGTGTGTGTGTAAGTGTGTAGGTGTAGGCGTGTGTGTGTAGGTGTGTGTGTGTGTCTGTGCGTGTGTGTATGTGTAGGTGTGTGTGTGTGTAAGTGTGTGTGTGTGTGGTGTAGGTGTGTGTGTGTGTGTGTGTGTGTGTGTGTAGGTGTGTGTGTGTGTGTCTGTGTGTGTGTCTGTGTAGGTGTGTGTGTGTTT
>CM039464.1:61642312-61722312 GCA_022414725.1 Microglena sp. YARC | reverse complement strand
CCTCTATTAAACAGCAACAATTAAACAGCGATAAGATAGGTGTTCAGGCCCTGTTTAATAACGACCTTTCTCTGCCTGTAAACAGTTAAAGGTTACAAGAAGCAGAAAATCGTCAAATCGCCAGAGAAGCACCCCTCTATTAAACAGCAACGATTGAACAGTAATAAGATAGGTTTTTCGTCCCTGTTTATTGACGACCTTTCTCTGCCTGTAAAATATTTGTCACAACAGGTTACAAGAAGAACAAAACATGTAACCGTCAAATCGCCGAAGAGGCACCCCTCCATTGAACAGCAATAAGATATGTTTTCAGTCCCTGTTTACTACAACCTGCCTCTGCCTGTAAAAAGGTGGTAACAAGAAGGACAATCACCAAACCGTCAAATTGCCAAAGAGGCACCCCTCCATTGAACAGCAATAAGATATGTTATATGTCCCTGTTTACCGTATGCGCAACATGTAATGGCAAATGATTTGGCAAACGACCATTTGCCAACGTCGTTTCAGCACGTAAGTGAGCCGGTCCTGGGTCACCGGCGTTTGCCAAGTTTGTCCAACACCGTCGATTCAAACAAACTCAGTTCGACTGGTCCAGATCGCCTTGATCGTTCCTTGCATGCACTGATTTCGAGATACAATGAGCTGGTCGCGCCTATTGAACAGCAATAAGATTTGTTTTCTGTCCCTGTTTACTACAACCTGCCTCTGCCTGTAAAACATTTGTTACAATAGGTTACAACAAGAAGAAAAATCTTCAAACCGTCAAATCGCTGAAGAGGCACCCCTCCATTGAACAGCAATAAGATATGTTTTCGCTTTAGCCCCCTCTGGACCCCCCAGGGTCTCAGGGCTGAAGCCCTAAGTTCCCCCTGTGTCTCTGTCCGCCGTCTGCTGTCTGTCCGACAGCTGTCCAGGCGTTTGAACGATTCCGACCACCTCCGCACCCACAATTTGTGCTCATAGTTGGAGTGCGCATGACTAGAGTTATCAGCATCGCAGCGGTCAAGATCCTTCGCAAAAGTTGCTCAATGTTTGTAGCTCTATTCGGCTACGAGTAGCTACTTTCTCCTCTACTTTCGAAAGTCCCTGTCGGTGACTGCTAAAGCGATTTTCCATGTCGCTTGCGACACGATCTTAGAACTTGTCTGTCCCTACTTATTACAACCTGCCTCTGCCTGTAAAACATTGTTACAACAGGTTACAAGAAGAAGAAAAATCATCAAACCGTCCAATCGCCAAAGAGGCACCCCTCCATTGAACAGCAATAAGATGGGATCTCTGGCCCTTTTTCTTTACCTGTCTCTGCCTGTAAAACGTTGGTTGTAAAAGGTGGTAACAAGAAGGACAATCACCAAACCGTCAAATCGCCGAGGAGGCACCCTTCTATTAAACAGCAACCAGATATGTTTGATGTCCCTGCTTATTTACGGCCTGCCTCTGCCTGTAAAAAGTTTGTCACAACAGGTTAAAAGAAGAACAAATCATCTAACCGTCAAATTGCCGAAGAGGCACCCTTCTATTAAACAGAAATAAGATGGGGTGCCTCTCTGGCCCTTTTTCTTTACCTGTCTCTGCCTGTAAAAAGGACAATCACCAAACCGTCAAATCGCCAGAGAGGCACCCCTCTATTGAACAGCAATAAGATGTATTTTCTGTCCCTGTTTACTACAACCTGTCTCTGCCTGTAAAAAGGTGGTAACAAGAAGGACAATCACCAAACCATCAAATCGCCGAAGGGGCACCCCTCCATTGAACAGCAATAAGATATGTTTTCAGTCCCTGTTTACTACAACCTGCCTCTGCCTGTAAAAAGGTGGTAACAAGAAGGACAATCACCAAACCGTCAAATCGCCAAAGGGGCACCCCTCTATTAAACAGCAATAAGATATGTCTTCTGTCCCTGTTTACTTACGGCCTGCCTCTGCCTGTAAAAAGTTTGTCACAACAGGTTAAAAGAAGAACAAATCACCAAACCGTCAAATCGCCGAAGAGGCACCCTTCTATTAAACAGCGACAAGATAGGTGTTCAGGCCCTGTTTAATAACGACCTTTCTCTGCCTGAAAAAAAGTTAAAGTTTACAAGAAGAAGAAAATCGTCAAATCGCCAGAGAGGCACCCCTCTATTAAACAGCAACAATTAAACAGTGATAATACAGGTGTTCAGGCCCTGTTTAATAACGACCTTTCTCTGCCTGTAAAAAGTGTAAGGTTACAAGAAGAAGAAAATCGTCAGAGAGGCACCCCTCTATTTAACAGCAACGATTGAACAGTAGTAAGATAGGTGTTCCGGCCCTGTTTACTAACTTTCTCTGCCTGTAAAAAGTTAAAGGGTAGAAGAAGATGAAAATCGTCAAACCGTCAAATTGCCGAAGAGGCACCCCTAGGAGACTTTTTCCCCCCGGTATCTAGAGCTTGTGCTATTTTTTACCCCGTTTTGGCCCAAATTGCCGCAACAAAGAACCCAAATATATGGCCCTAAATGGCCCTAACAAGGTCTATGCAGCGTCGCCTGCGACGCTAAAAAATGGCGGAGAGTGATCGCGAGGGAGCGACAGGTGGCAACTGAAGCGAGTTAGTTCCGAGACCGTTGGCTGACGTGTCGGGCTTCATCACGGTCAGACGGATGGATGGATGGATGGATGGACGGACAAATGGGTAACACTGGGGGCTCCTGCCCCCCAGAAGGGGGGGCTCCGCCAAAAAGCTATACACACGCTGTCCCTGGAGGAGGCCTAAACCCATCGAGCTATAAAAACTCCACTTTCTGAACTGAAAAAATAATCACTGACCCGTCCTGACCCCTCCATTAAACGGCAATCATAAACTGCATGGCATACAGCACTTAACAACAAACCTCTATTAAAAGGCATATCCTCAGCTGTTTACAGCTTTATAGGGGCATTTGGGGCCTTTTAGGACCACTTTCTTCTTCTTATATGTGGCGGCCATTTGGGCCAAAACGGGGTCAAAAGTAGCGAGAGCTATATATAGTGGACAAGTTCTATGCAGCGTCGCATGCGACGCTAAAAATTGGCGGAGAGTGTTCACGAAGGAGCGACAGGTGGCAATGGAAGCGAGTTAGTTGCGAGGCCGTTGGCTGACGTGTCAGGCTTCGTCTCAGTCAGACGGTCGGTCACACACACAGACGGACAAATAGGTAACCCTGGGGGCTCCACCAAAAAAACTATCCCTATAATAAACTATCCCTGTAATAAACTATCCCTGTAATAAAATATCCCTGTAATAAACTATCCCTGTAATAAACTATCCATGTAATAAACTATATGACATACTGTACTTTGCAACCTCGATATTGAGCGATATTGTTTGATATCAAAGAATGTACCGTACGAGCTACTGTACTTCACAACCTCGAAATTTAGCGATATTGAGCGATATCAAACAATGTACCGTATAAGGTACTGTACTTTACAACCTCTATTTTGAGCGATATTGAGCGATATTGAGCGATATCAATCAATGTAAACTATGAGGTACTGTACTTTACAACCTAAACATTTAGCGATATTGAGCGATATTGAGCGATATCAAACAATGTACAGTATGAGGTACTGTACTTTACAACCTCGATTTTGAGCGATATTGAGCGATACTGAGCGATATTGTTTGATAGCAATCAATGTAAAGTATGAGGTACTGTACTTCACAACATATACATTTAGCGATATTGAGCAATATTTAGCGATATCGAACAATGTACAGTATGAGGTACTGTACTTCACAACCTCAAAATTTAACGATATTAATCGATACCAAACAATGTAACGTATAAGCTACTGTACTCAACAACCTAGATATTGAGCGATATTGAGCGATATTGAGCGATATTGTTTGTGATATCAACAATGTACCGTACCACCTACTGTACTTTACAACCTCGATTTTGAGCGATATTGAGCGATATTGAGCGATATCGTTTGATATCAATCAATGTAAAGTATGAGGTACTGTACTTTACAACCTCAAAATTTAACGATATAAAGCGATACCAAACAATGGAACATATAAGCTACTGTACTTTACAACCTCGATATTGAGCGATATTAAGCAACATTGAAGCAATATTGAGCGATATTGAGCGATATTGTTTGATATCAATCAATGTACAGTATGAGGTACTGTACTTTACAACCACGATATTGAAAGATATAGAGCGATATTGTTTGTGATATCAACAATGTACTGTATGACGTACTATATTTTACACCCTCGATATTGCGCGATGTTATTTGATATCAATGCTGAATGACATACTGCACAAACTTGATATCAAAATGTGCTGAATGAACCATGTGCTGAATGACATACTGCACAAACTTGATATCAAACCATGTGCTGAATGACATACTGCACAAACTTGCTATCAAACCATGTGCTGAATGACATACTGCACAAACTTGCCATGTGCTGACATACTGCACAAACTTGATATCAAACCATGTGCTGAATGACATACTGCACAAACTTGATATCAAAACCATGTGCTGAATGACATACTGCACAAAACTTGATATCAAACCATGTGCTGAATGACATTACTGCACAAACTTGATATCACCATGTGCTGAATGACATACTGCACAAAACTTGATATCAAACATGTGCCACTTGACAAACTTGATACAAACATGTGCTGAATGACATACTGCACAAACTTGATATCTGTGCTGATACATACAAACCATGTGCTGAATGACATACTGCACAAACTTGATTCAAAACCATGTGCTGAATGACATACTGCCACTTGATATCAAAACCACAAACTGTATCAAACCATGTGCTGAATGACATACTGCACAAACTTGATATCAAACCATGTGCTGAATGACATTGAATGACATACTGCACAAACTTGATATCAAACCATGTGCTGAATGACATACTGCAATGACATTGATATCAAACCATGCTGAATGACAACTGCACAAACTTGATATCAAAACCATGTGACTGAATGACATACTGCACAAACTTGATATCAAACCATGTGCTGAATGACATACTGCACAAACTGATATCAAACCATGTGCTGAATGACATACTGCACAACTTGATATCAAACCATGTGCTGAATGAACATACTGCACAAACTTGATATCAAACCTGATGTGCTTGAATGACATACTGCACAAACTTGATACATCTGCAAACCATGTGCTGAAAATGACATTGCACAAACTTGATATCAAACCATGTGCTGAATGACATACTGCACAAACTTGATATCAAACCATTGCTGAATGACATACTGCACAAAACTTGATATCCAAATACCATGTGCTGAATGACATACTGCACAAACTTGATATCAAACCATGTGCTGAATGACATACTGCACAAACTTGATATCAAACCATGTGCTGAATGACATACTGCACAAACTTGATATCAAACCATGTGCTGAATGACATACTGCACAAACTTGATATCAAACCATGTGCTGAATGACATACTGCAAAACTGATATCAAACCATGTGCTGAATGACATACTGCACAAACTTGATATCAAACCATGTGCTGAATGACATACTGCACAAACTTGATATCAAACCATGTGCTGAATGACATACTGCACAAACTTGATATCAAACCATGTGCTGAATGACATACTGCACAAACTTGATATCAAACCATGTGCTGAATGACATACTGGCTGAATGACATAACTTGATATCAAACCATGTGCTGAATTGACATACTGCACAAACTTGATATCAAACCATGTGCTGAATGACATACTGCACAAACTTGATATCAAACCATTGATACATCAAACTTGATATCAAACCATGTGCTGAATGACATACTGCACAAACTTGATATCAAACCATGTGCTGAATGACATACTGCACAAACTTGATATCAACTTGATACATACTGCACAAACTTGATATCATGTGCTGAATGACATACTGCACAAACTTGATATCAAACCATGTGCTGAATGACATACTGCACAAACTTGATATCAAACCATGTGGCTGAAATGACATACTGCACAAACTGTGATATCAAACCTGATTGCTGACATACCATTGATCTGTGGTGAATGACATACTGCACAAACTTGATATCAAACCCATGTGCTGAATGACATACTGCACAAAAGCTTGATATCAAACCATGTGCTGAATGACATACTGCACAAACTTGATATCAAACCATGTGCTGAATGACATACTGCACAAACTTGATATCAAACCATGTGCTGAATGACATACTGCACAAACTTGATATCAAACCATGTGCTGAATGACATACTGCACAAACTTGATATCAAACCATGTGCCTGAATGACATACTGCACAAATATCAAACATTGATTGATCAAACCATGTGCTGAATGACATACTGCACAAACTTGATATCAAACCATGTGCTGAATGACATTACTGCACAAACTTGATATCAAACCATGTGCTGAATGACATACTGCACAAACTTGATATCAAACCATGTGCTGAATGACATACTGCACAAACTTGATATCAAACCATGTGCTGAATGACATACTGACATACTGCACAAACTTGATATCAAACCATGTGCTGAATGACATACTGCACAAACTTGATATCAAACCATGTGCTGAATGGACATACTGCACAAACGGTGATATCAAACCATGTGCTGAATGACATACTGCACAAACTTGATATCAAAACCATGTGCTGAATGACATACTGCACAAACTTGATATCAAACCATGTGCTGAATGACATACTGCACAAACTTGATATCAAACCATGTGCTGAATGACATACTGCACAAACGTGATATCAAAACCATGTGCTGAAATGACATACTGCACAAACTTGATATCAAAACCATGTGCTGAATGACATACTGCACAAACTTGATATCAAACCATGTGCTGAATGACATACTGCACAAAACTTGATATCAAACCATGTGCTGATGACACATTACTGCACAAACTGATATCCAAACCATGTGCTGAATGACATACTGCACAAACTTGATATCAAACCATGTGCTGAATGACATACTGCACAAACTTGATATCAAACCATGTGCTGAATGACATACTGCACAAACTTGCTGATATCAAACTTGATATCATGTGCTGGAATTGACATACTGCACAAACTTGATATCAAAACCATGTGCTGAATGACATACTGCACAACTTGATATCAAACCATGTGCAAACCATGTGCTGAATGACATACTGCACAAACTTGATATCAAACCATGTGCTGAATGACATACTGCACAAACTTGATATCAAAACCATGTGCTGCTGAATGACATACTGCACAAACTTGATATCAAAACCATGTGCTGAATGACATACTGCACAAACTTGATATCAAACCATGTGCTGAATGACATACTGCACAAACTTGATATCAAACCATTGTGCTGAATGACATACTGCACAAACTTGATATCAAACCATGTGCTGAATGACATACTGCACAAACTTGATATCAAACCATGTGCTGAATGACATACTGCACAAACTTGATATCAAACCATGTGCTGAATGACATACTGCACAAACTTGATATCAAACCATGTGCTGAATGACATACTGCCACAAACTTGATATCAAACCATGTGCTGAATGACATACTGCACAAAACTTGATATCAAACCATGTGCTGAATGACATACTGCACAAACTTGATATCAAACCATGTGCTGAATGACATACTGCACAAACTTGATATCAAACCATGTGCTGAATGACATACTGCACAAACTTGATATCAAAAATGTGCTGAAAACCATGACATACTGCACAAACTTGATATCAAACCATGTGCTGAATGACATACTGCACAAACTTGATATCAAACCATGTGCTGAATGACATACTGCACAAACTTGATATCAAACCATGTGCTGAATGACATACTGCACAAACTTGATATCAAACCATGTGCTGAATGACATACTGCACAAACTTGATATTCAAACCATGTGCTGAATGACATGTTGATATCTGAATGACATACTGCACAAACTTGATATCAAACCATGTGCTGAATGACATACTGCACAAACTTGATATCAACCATGTGCCTGAATGACATACTGCACAAACTTGATATCAAACCATGTGCTGAATGACAATACTGCACAAACTTGATATCAAACCATGTGCTGAATGACATACTGCACAAACTTGATATCAAACCATGTGCTGAATGACATACTGCACAAACTTGATATCAAACCATGTGCTGAATGACATACTGCACAAACTTGATATCAAACCATGTGCTGAATGACATACTGCACAAACTTGATATCAAACCATGTGCTGAATGACATACTGCACAAACTTGATATCAAACCATGTGCTGAATGACATACTGCACAAACTTGATATCAAACCATGTGCTGAATGACATACTGCACAAACTTGATATCAAACCATGTGCTGAATGACATACTGCACAAACTTGATATCAAACCATGTGCTGAATGACATACTGCACAAACTTGATATCAAACCATGTGCTGAATGACATAGCTGCACAAACTTGATATCAAACCATGTGCTGAATGACATACTGCACAAACTTGATATCAAACCATGTGCTGAATGACATACTGCACAAACTTGATATCAAACCATGTGCTGAATGACATACTGCACAAACTTGATATCAAACCATGTGCTGAATGACATACTGCACAAACTTGATATCAAACCATGTGCTGCTGAATGACATACTGCACAAACTTGATATCAAACCATGTGCTGAATGACATACTGCACAAACATTTGATATCAAACCATGTGCTGAATGACATACTGCACAAACTGATATCAAACCATGTGCTGAATGACATACTGCACAAACTTGATATCAAAAGCATGTGCTGAATGACATACTGCACACAATGTTGATATCAAACATGTGCATGACATACTGCACAAACTTGATATCAAAACCATGTGCTGAATGACATAATGCACACTTGATATCAAATCATACATACTGCACAAACTTGATATCAAACCAAGTGCTGAATGACATACTGCAAAACTTGATATCAAACCACACTGTGCTGAATGGCATACTGCACAAACTTGATATCAAACCATGTGCTGAATGACATACTGCGCAAACTTGATATCAAACCATGTGCTGAATGACATACTGCACAAACTTGATATCAACCATGGCTGAATGACATCTGCACACAATGATCATACTTAGTATAAACCATGTGCTGAATCAGACACCTACTGCACAACCTAGTTGATTGATCAAACTTCACTTGAATGACATATTGCATCATCAAGTTCTGTGCTTTAACTAGACTGAATGATTAGTATACTGCACAAACTTGATAATATCAATACCATGTGCTGAATGAAGTTAGCATACTGCACAAACTTGATATGATTGTCAACTGAATGACATATGCTGCACAAACTTGATATCAAAACGCGCTCCACCCATGATTACTGCACAAACTGATATTAAACCATGTGTCTAATGACATACGGGCGTGCACAAACTGAATGAATGAGTGCTTGATGTGCTGAATCTAGCTGTGCTAATGACATACTGCAAAAAGAAGTTACTGTGCGCCACCACCTGCTCAGCATGTGCACATGGCACAACAAATAAGCTGCTCTGTACACACCCTGTGATATCAATGTGTTGGCTGAATGAATAAGTTGAGCCTATCATTAAGTATCAAACTATGTTGCTGACATCATTCACAAGCTTAGCTGCGAAACAGGCCTATAGGTGCTGTGAATTAAGTTGTACTTTATAGCATATTATGCACACATTGCTGAGTGATAGCATGGAATGGCATTCTACATATCAAACCAGACCACCCAGGTGTTGGCTGAGTGGCATGTGCTGAATGAATACTGCAACAAGATAAACTAGATTATCCAAATCTTAGCACCAAACCCTGCTCGCATGTGTGCTGAATGACATACTTGCCATACTCCAATTCCATATGCACAAACTTGATATCAAAACCAACCAAACTGCTTGCTGAATGAATGAATGACATGCCTGCACAATATCAAACCCATTGTGGGGACTGGTGGGATATCAAACCATGTGCTGAATGACATACTGCACAAACCAAACCATTGATATACAAAACTTATATCATGTGAAGACTGAATGATATCAAACCATGTGCTGAATGACAGACTGCACAGACTTGATATCAACCATGTCTTGATATGAATACTGCACAAAACTTGAAATCAAACCTTGTGCTGAATGACAAACAAACTTGATATCAAAACCATGTGCTGAATGACATACTGCAAGACATTAACTTGATATCAAACCATTGCTGAATGACATAACAAAACTGATGTGCTGAATGACATACTGCACAAACTGCAAACCATGTGCTGGAATGATACTGCAAAAACCATGGCTGAATGACATACTGCAACAAACTTGATAAATCAATACATTACACAACAAACCTTGATATCAAACCATGTGCTGTGAATGACATACTGCACAAAACTTGATATCAAACCAGTGCTGCTGACAAACATAATGACTTACTGCACAAACGTGTGATATCATAGGCCACATACTGCACAAACTGATATCAAAACCATGTGCTGAATGACCCATAATTGTGCACAAAGGATAGCTGCTGTGGGCAACATACAGCAACTACGGGTTTGATAAATTTCCCCAAACTTGATGTGCTGAATGATGACATACTGCACAAACTTTCGATATCAACTGCGGACCATAAAGGGGTTTTTTTGCCCCCCTTGAAAAAACATTACTGCACAAACTTGATATCAAACCATGTGCTGAGATGACATACTGCACAAACTTGATATTCAAACCATGTGGCTGATGACATACTGCACAAACTTGATAATCATCCATGTGCTGAATGACATACTGCACAAACTTGATATCAAACAATGACAACTGCCACAAAACTTGTTATATGCAAACCATGTGCTGAATGACATACTGCACAAACTATATCAAACCATGTGCTGAATGACATACTGCAAGCAAACTTGATATCAAACGCATGTGCATACTGCACAAACTTGATATCAAACCATGTGCCTGAATGACATACTGCACAAACTTGATATCAAACCATGTGCTGAATGTACATACTGCACAACTTGATATCAAACCATTGTGCTGAATGACATACTGCACAAACTTGATATCAAACCATGTGCTGAATGACATACTGACAAACTTGATATCAAAAAACCATGTGCTGAATGACATACTGCACAAACTTGAATATCAAACCATGTGCTGAATGACATACTGACAAACTTGATATCAAACCATGTGCTGAATGACATACTGCACAAACGTGATATCAAACCATGTGCTGAATGACATACTGCACAAACTTGATATCAAACCATGTGCTGAATGACATACTGCACAAACTTGATATTGTGCTGAATGACATACTGCACAAAACTGATATCAAACCATGTGCTGAATGACATACTGCACAAACTTGATATCAAACCATGTGCTGAATGACATACTGCACAAAACTTGATATCAAACCATGTGCTGAATGACATACTGCACAAACTTGATATCAAACCATGTTGCTGAATGACATACTGCACAAACTTGATATCAAACCATGTGCTGAATGACATACTGCACAAACTTTGATATCAAACCATGTGCTGAATGACATACTGCACAAACTTGATATCAAACCAATGTGCTGAATACATACTGCACAAACTTATATCAAACCAATGTGCTGAATGACATACTGCACAAACTTGATATCAAACCAAGTGCTGAATGACATACTGCACAAACTTGATATCAAACCATGTGCTGAATGACATACTGCAAAACTTGATATATCAACCATGTGCTGAATGACATACTGCACAAACTTGATATCAAACCCATGTGCTGAATGACATACTGCACAAACTTGATATCAAACATGTGCTGAATGACATACTGCACAAACTTGATATCAAACCATGTGCTGAATGACATACTGCACAAACTTGATATCAAACCATGTGCTGAATGACATACTGCACAAAATTGATATCAAACCATGTGCTTAATGACATACTTGCACAAACTTGATATCAAACCATGTGCTGAATGACATACTGCACAAACTTTGATATCAAACCATGTGCTGAATGACATACTGCACAAACTTGATATCAAACCATGTGCTGAATGACATACTGCACAAACTTGATATCAAACCATGTGCTGAATGACATACTGCACAAACTTGATATCAACCATGTGCTGAATGACATACTGCACAAACTTGAATATCAAACATGTGCTGAATGACATACTGCACAAACTTGATATCAAACCATGTGCTGAATGACATACTGCACAAACTTGATATCAAACCATGTGCTGAATGACATACTGCACAAACTTGATATCAAACCATGTGCTGAATGACATACTGCACAAACTTGATATCAAACCATGTGCTGAATGACATACTGCACAAACTTGATATCAAACCATGTGCTGAATGACATACTGCACAAACTTGATATCAAACCATGTGCTGAATGACATACTGCACAAACTTGATATCAAACCATGTGCTGAATGACATACTGCACAAACTTGATATCAAACCATGTGCTGAATGACATACTGCACAAACTTGATATCAAACCATGTGCTGAATGACATACTGCACAAACTTGATATCAAACCATGTGCTGAATGACATACTGCACAAACTTGATATCAAACCATGTGCTGAATGACATACTGCACAAACTTGATATCAAACCATGTGCTGAATGACATACTGCACAAACTTGATATCAAACCATGTGCTGAATGACATACTGCACAAACTTGATATCAACCATGTGCTGAATGACATACTGCACAAACTTGATATCAAACCATGTGCTGAATGACATACACAAACTTGATATCAAACCATGTGCTGAATGACATACTGCACAAACTTGATATCAAACCATGTGCTGAATGACATACTGCACAAACTTGAATATAAACCATGTGCTGAATGACATACTGCACAAACTTGATATCAAACCATGTGCTGAATGACATACTGCACAAACTTGATATCAAACCATGTGCTGAATGACATACTGCACAACTGATATCAAACCAAATGACATACTGCAACAAACTTGATATCAAACCATTGCTGAATGACAATACTGCACAAACTTGATATCAAACCATGTGCTGAATGACATACTGCACAAACCGATATCAAACATGTGCTGAATGACATACTGCACAAACTTGATATCAAACATGTGCTGAATGACATACTGCCAAACTTGATATCAAAACCATGTGCTGAAAACTGACATACTGCACAAACTTGATATCAAACCATGTGCTGAATGACATACTGCACCAAACTGATATCAAACCATGTGCTGAATGACATACTGCACAACTGATATCAAACCATGAATGACATACTGCACAAACTTGATATCAAACCATGTGCTGAATGACATACTGCACAAACTGATATCAAACCATGTGCTGAATGACATACTGCACAACTTGATATCAACATGTGCTGAATGACATACTGCACAAACTATATCAAAACCATGTGCTGAATGACATACTGCACAAACTTGATATCAAACCATGTGCTGAATGACATACTGCACAAACTTGATATCAAACAATGACATACATGCACAAACTTGATATCAAACCATGTGCTGAATGACATACTGCACAAACTTGATATCAAACCATGTGCTGAATGACATACTGCACAAACTTGATATCAAACCATGTGCTGAATGACATACTGCACAAACTTGATATCAAACCATGTGCTGAATGACATACTGCACAAACGTGATATCAAACCATGTGCTGAATGACATACTGCACAAACTTGATATCAAACATGTGCTGAATGACATACTGCACAAACTTGATATCAAACCATGTGCTGAATGACATACTGACAAACTTGATATCAAACATGTGCTGAATGACATACTGCACAAACTTGATATCAAACCATGTGCTGAATGACATACTGCACAAACTTGATATCAAACCATGTGCTGAATGACATACTGCACAAACTTGATATCAAACCATGTGCTGAATGACATACTGCACAAACTTGATATCAAACCATGTGCTGAATGACATACTGCACAAACTTGATATCAAACCATGTGCTGAATGACATACTGCACAAACTTGATATCAAACATGTGCTGAATGACATACTGCACAAACTTGATATCAAACCATGTGCTGAAGACATGACATACTGCACAAACAAACATTGATATCAAACCATGTGCTGAATGACATACTGCACAAACTTGATATCAAACCATGTGCTGAATGACATACTGCACAAACTTGATATCAAACCATGTGCTGAATGACATACTGCACAAACTTGATATCAAACCATGTGCTGAATGACATACTGCACAAACTTGATATCAAACCATGTGCTGAATGACATACTGCACAAACTTGATATCAAACCATGTGCTGAATGACATACTGCACAAACTTGATATCAAACCATGTGCTGAATGACATACTGCACAAACTTGATATCAAACCATGTGCTGAATGACATACTGCACAAACTTGATATCAAAACATGTGCTGAATGACATACTGCACAAAAACTTGATATCAAACCATGTGCTGAATGACATACTGCACAAACTTGATATCAAACCATGTGCTGAATGACATACTGCACAAACTTGATATCAAACCATTGCTGAATGACATACTGCACAAACTTGATATCAAACCATGTGCTGAATGACATACTGCACAAACTTGATATCAAACATGTGCTGAATGACATACTGCACAAACTTGATATCAAACCATGTGCTGAATGACATACTGCACAAACTTGATATCAAACCATGTGCTGAATGACATACTGCACAAACTTGATATCAAACCATGTGCTGAATGACATACTGCACAAACTTGATATCAAACCATGTGCTGAATGACATACTGCACAAACTTGATATCAAACCATGTGCTGAATGACATACTGCACAAACTTGATATCAAACCATGTGCTGAATGACATACTGCACAAACTTGATATCAAAACCATGTGCTGAATGACATACTGCACAAACTTGATATCCATGTGCTGAATGACATACTGCACAAACTTGATATCAAACCATGTGCTGAATGACATACTGCACAAACTTGATATCAAACCATGTGCTGAATGACATACTGCACAAACTTGATATCAAACCATGTGCTGAATGACATACTGCACAAACTTGATATCAAACCATGTGCTGAATGACATACTGCACAAACTTGATATCAAACCATGTGCTGAATGACATACTGCACAAACTTGATATCAAACCATGTGCTGAATGACATACTGCACAAACTTGATATCAAACCATGTGCTGAATGACATACTGCACAAACTTGATATCAAACCATGTGCTGAATGACATACTGCACAAACTTGATATCATCAAACCATGTGCTGAATGACATACTGCACAAACTTGATATCAAACCATGTGCTGAATGACATACTGCACAAACTTGATATCAAAACCATGTGCTGAATGACATACTGCACAAACTTGATATCAAACCATGTGCTGAATGACATACTGCACAAACTTGATATCAAACCATGTGCTGAATGACATACTGCACAAACTTGATATCAAACCATGTGCTGAATGACATACTGCACAAACTTGATATCAAACATGTGCTGAATGACATACTGCACAAACTTGATATCAAACCATGTGCTGAATGACATACTGCACAAACTTGATATCAAACATGTGCTGAATGACATACTGCACAAACTTGATATCAAACCATGTGCTGAATGACATACTGCACAAACTTGATATCAAACCATGTGCTGAATGACATACTGCACAAACTTGATATAAACCATGTGCTGAATGACATACTGCACAAACTTGATATCAAACCATGTGCTGAATGACATACTGCACAAACTTGATATCAAACCATGTGCTGAATGACATACTGCACAAACTTGATATCAAACCATGTGCTGAATGACATACTGCACAAACTTGATATCAAACCATGTGCTGAATGACATACTGCACAAACTTGATATAAACCATGTGCTGAATGACATACTGCACAAACTTGATATCAAACCATGTGCTGAATGACATACTGCACAAACTTGATATCAAACCATGTGCTGAATGACATACTGCACAAACTTGATATCAAACCATGTGCTGAATGACATACTGCACAAACTTGATATAAACCATGTGCTGAATGACATACTGCACAAACTTGATATCAAACCATGTGCTGAATGACATACTGCACAAACTTGATATCAAACCATGTGCTGAATGACATACTGCACAAACTTGATATCAAACCATGTGCTGAATGACATACTGCACAAACTTGATATCAAACCATGTGCTGAATGACATACTGCACAAACTTGATATCAAACCATGTGCTGAATGACATACTGCACAAACTTGATATCAAACCATGTGCTGAATGACATACTGCACAAACTTGATATCAAACATGTGCTGAATGACATACTGCACAAACTTGATATCAAACCATGTGCTGAATGACATACTGCACAAACTTGATATCAAACCATGTGCTGAATGACATACTGCACAAACTTGATATCAAACCATGTGCTGAATGACATACTGCACAAACTTGATATCAAACCATGTGCTGAATGACATACTGCACAAACTTGATATCAAACCATGTGCTGAATGACATACTGCACAAACTTGATATCAAACCATGTGCTGAATGACATACTGCACAAACTTGATATCAAACCATGTGCTGAATGACATACTGCACAAACTTGATATCAAACCATGTGCTGAATGACATACTGCACAAACTTGATATCAAACATGTGCTGAATGACATACTGCACAAACTTGATATCAAACCATGTGCTGAATGACATACTGCACAAACTTGATATCAACCATGTGCTGAATGACATACTGCACAAACTTGATATCAAACATGTTGAATGACATACTGCACAAACTTGATATCAAACCATGTGCGAATGACATACTGCACAAACTTGATATCAAACCATTGTGCTGAATGAATACTGCACAAACTTGATATCAAACCATGTGCTGAATGACATACTGCACAAACTTGATATCAAACCATGTGCTGAATGACATACTGCACAAACTTGATATCAAACCATGTGCTGAATGACATACTGCACAAACTTGATATCAAACCATGTGCTGAATGACATACTGCACAAACTTGATATCAAACCATGTGCTGAATGACATACTGCACAAACTTGATATCAAACCATGTGCTGAATGACATACTGCACAAACTTGATATCAAACCATGTGCTGAATGACATACTGCACAAACTTGATATCAAACCATGTGCTGAATGACATACTGCACAAACTTGATATCAAACCATGTGCTGAATGACATACTGCACAAACTTGATATCAAACCATGTGCTGAATGACATACTGCACAAACTTGATATCAAACCATGTGCTGAATGACATACTGCACAAACTTGATATCAACCATGTGCTGAATGACATACTGCACAAACTTGATATCAAACCATGTGCTGAATGACATACTGCACAAACTTGATATCAAACCATGTGCTGAATGACATACTGCACAAACTTGATATCAAACCATGTGCTGAATGACATACTGCACAAACTTGATATCAAACCATGTGCTGAATGACATACTGCACAAACTTGATATCAAACCATGTGCTGAATGACATACTGCACAAACTTGATATCAAACCATGTGCTGAATGACATACTGCACAAACTTGATATCAAACCATGTGCTGAATGACATACTGCACAAACTTGATATCAAACCATGTGCTGAATGACATACTGCACAAACTTGATATCAAACCATGTGCTGAATGACATACTGCACAAACTTGATATCAAACCATGTGCTGAATGACATACTGCACAAACTTGATATCAAACCATGTGCTGAATGACATACTGCACAAACTTGATATCAAACCATGTGCTGAATGACATACTGCACAAACTTGATATCAAACCATGTGCTGAATGACATACTGCACAAACTTGATATCAAACCATGTGCTGAATGACATACTGCACAACTTGATATCAAACCATGTGCTGAATGACATACTGCACAAACTTGATATCAAACCATGTGCTGAATGACATACTGCACAAACTTGATATCAAACCATGTGCTGAATGACATACTGCACAAACTTGATATCAAACCATGTGCTGAATGACATACTGCACAAACTTGATATCAAACCATGTGCTGAATGACATACTGCACAAACTTGATATCAAACCATGTGCTGAATGACATACTGCACAAACTTGATATCAAACCATGTGCTGAATGACATACTGCACAAACTTGATATCAAACCATGTGCTGAATGACATACTGCACAAACTTGATATCAAACCATGTGCTGAATGACATACTGCACAAACTTGATATCAAACCATGTGCTGAATGACATACTGCACAAACTTGATATCAAACCATGTGCTGAATGACATACTGCACAAACTTGATATCAAACCATGTGCTGAATGACATACTGCACAAACTTGATATCAAACCATGTGCTGAATGACATACTGCACAAACTTGATATCACAACCATGTGCTGAATGACATACTGCACAAACTTGATATCAAACCATGTGCTGAATGACATACTGCACAAACTTGATATCAAACCATGTGCTGAATGACATACTGCACAAACTTGATATCAAACCATGTGCTGAATGACATACTGCACAAACTTGATATCAAACCATGTGCTGAATGACATACTGCACAAACTTGATATCAAACCATGTGCTGAATGACATACTGCACAAACTTGATATCAAACCATGTGCTGAATGACATACTGCACAAACTTGATATCAAACCATGTGCTGAATGACATACTGCACAAACTTGATATCAAACCATGTGCTGAATGACATACTGCACAAACTTGATATCAAACCATGTGCTGAATGACATACTGCACAAACTTGATATCAAACCATGTGCTGAATGACATACTGCACAAACTTGATATCAAACCATGTGCTGAATGACATACTGCACAAACTTGATATCAAACCATGTGCTGAATGACATACTGCACAAACTTGATATCAAACCATGTGCTGAATGACATACTGCACAAACTTGATATCAAACCATGTGCTGAATGACATACTGCACAAACTTGATATCAAACCATGTGCTGAATGACATACTGCACAAACTTGATATCAAACCATGTGCTGAATGACATACTGCACAAACTTGATATCAAACCATGTGCTGAATGACATACTGCACAAACTTGATATCAAACCATGTGCTGAATGACATACTGCACAAACTTGATATCAAAAACCATGTGCTGAATGACATACTGCACAAACTTGATATCAAACCATGTGCTGAATGACATACTGCACAAACTTGATATCAAACCATGTGCTGAATGACATACTGCACAAACTTGATATCAAACCATGTGCTGAATGACATACTGCACAAACTTGATATCAAACCATGTGCTGAATGACATACTGCACAAACTTGATATCAAACCATGTGCTGAATGACATACTGCACAAACTTGATATCAAACCATGTGCTGAATGACATACTGCAACAAACTTGATATCAAACCATGTGCTGAATGACATACTGCACAAACTTGATATCAAACCATGTGCTGAATGACATACTGCACAAACTTGATATCAAACCATGTGCTGAATGACATACTGCACAAACTTGATATCAAACCATGTGCTGAATGACATACTGCACAAACTTGATATCAAACCATGTGCTGAATGACATACTGCACAAACTTGATATCAAACCATGTGCTGAATGACATACTGCATTGATATCAACACATACTGCACAAACTGATATCAAACATGTGCTGAATGACATACTGCACAAACTTGATATCGTTTGTTATCAATCAAATATCGTCTGCATGAGCTACTGTACTTAACAACCTTGATATTGTTTGTTATCAAACAATGTACCGTATGACATACTGTACTTCACAACCTCGATATTTAGCGATATTGCTTGATATCAAACGATGTACTGTATGAGCTACTGTACTCAACAACATAGATATTGAGTGATATTGAGCGATATTGTTTGATATTGTTTGATATTTTTTGTGATATCAACAACGTACCGTATGACATACCTTACTTTACAACCTTGATATTGAACGATATGGCTGGACCAGGGTACAACTAAGCGCGTGCGGCATCGCGGTGCCGCGCTGCCATTTTGAGCCCCTCTGCGCATTTCGCACAGTTTTTTTAACCCCTTGTGGGCGCAGCGCGCAGTTTTTGCGCTTTTTGCACTAAAAAGCGCTGACCAATTTGACGTTTGTGCGCTTTAAACGCTGACCAATTTGGCAAGAAGTAGTACCCTGGGCTGGATATCAAACAATGTATCATTCGATAATGCTGCAGACCAGTCCTACATTGACAGCTCTGGTACCATCACATTGTATTGCCTCACCTCGGAACTGCGTGATTCGTACCGCTGCTGCCTCCGGGTAGCTTCATCTATATTTACAACCCTGGTACCATCACATTGTATTGCCTCACCTCGGAACTGCGTGATTCGTACCGCTGCTGCCTCCGGGTAGCTTCATCTATATTTACAACCCTGGTACCATCACATTGTATTGCCTCACCTCAAAACTGCGCGATTCGTACCGCTGCTGCCTCCGGGTTACTTCATCCAAATTGATGGATGGCTGGACCCCCATTCTCTGTATTTCAGGGTTTGCAGATCTCGCCTTTGAACCCCGACTTTGTTCTTTTGTTGTACTGCCCGGTGGGCTTGCTTTACTACTGGAAGCGCAATGCCTGGCATGACCAGGAGGCAGTACATTTGGGGGGCCTTGCCCGAACTGCGCCTGGGTCATGGTCTCAAAAGAGGGTCGTGAGGGGGAGCTGGAGTTGTGAAGATTTGACAGGCTGGCGGAAAAGTGTGATGTGTGATCGATCCTCCTGCTGAGCGTCGAGAGTGTGCTACACACCCCAGTGTGTGTACCGCGGCGTAGTGCCCCATGTGCCGTGTTGGGGGGGTGAGATCTAGATGAGGAGGCATGCCCAAGGTAGTTGGCTTCAGTGCATAGCGTCCCTACAAGAATATTTTTGATGTGGACGTACCGCGCCGTACTTCTGAAGGGTACTTCTATATTGCTGGAGGAGGCAGTACTCTGCACAGGTGTCGATGTGCTGGCGGTCCAGCTAGGGTTCCCACCTTGGGGTTTGGAAGGACCTCGAAGTGCACATGACAGGCTGTCAGCTAGATGGGAGGTTTTAGAAACCCTGCACCTCACATGTGTTCCTGCATTGTGCAGTAAGCTCATGCCAGCCTGGACGTTTGTGCCAGCCTGGAGGGTGTGAGCCAGCCTCATGCCAGCCTGGAGGTTGTGGGCTTGACCCATGTGGTGGTCAGAGAGGTAAACTCGGAATCGAGGCTCTGTTTATGCTGTAGTATACAGGTACAGATCTGTTAAATCACTTGTGAGGACCACGTGTAAGTTGTGAAATGTGGCCTGGGTATGCATGGGCATGCAGCTGTATCCTAAGTAGGCCCTTCCCCAGCCAGCCTGCATGGAGTGGCGTGGCCCCAGGGATGAATGGACAGGTGGCTTGGTGTGCTGTCTCTGAGCCTTTGCGCCAGGTGCGGGTGGGCGTCAACGCACAGCCGGCATTGGGGTCGAGGCAAATTAACCCACTCCAGCGGGCTGAGAGGAAATCAAATTACCGAGGAGGTTTGCGAGCGCCTACAGGCGTTTCGCGTTCGGATGTCTGGGAATGGGAGAGTGGAGAGGAAGCGATCTGAGCGAATAAAACATCAGAAAATCAAGATTCACGTCAGTTCGAGATATGGTGGGAATCGGACCAAGCCCTGGTCTCGTACCGAAGCCGTCAGCCAGAGCGGCCTACGGCCTAGTACCTTGTGGTGCCACGCTGGCAAGATGTACTTCAAACTCCGCCCTGGCCGATGGCAGCTCGCGAGTCCACTTCCACGTGATAGCATTCGAGAGGCAGGAGTGGCCCTGCGGCAGCCCGCACCCTGTTCAATTTGTTCAACAGGTGTTCAACACCTGTTTATGTACATCATTGGTTAAATAACTGAATAAGTAGCTGTTGAACAGGTCTTTAGCACCTTGAACAGGTGCAGGCTGACGAAAGGGGTGGGGGTGGAGAGGGGGATAGTCAGATTGAGGGCTGGAAAGGAGTTGATTATAATTATGGTCCAGGGCTCCAGGCCAGCTCCAGGCACCGAAGTTTTTTATTTTAGTTGTGAAAGGTATTTCACCCCGGGAGGTGGGTCTCCCCACACAAACCAGCGGCACAGAGGATTCAGTTCGAATGGCGTTGCCACTCCTACAAAATAGTAGGCGCACTTGGGGGGATACCGACCCTCGACCAATCGAACATTCACTACTACGTCATGCAATGGCATCGACGTCAAGTGTAGTAAGTTGGTGGTGTCAATGCGTCACACACACGCATAGACAAGCACCTACATGCGTGTGTGTGTATTACATTACATTACATTACATTACATTACATGACATTACATTACATTACATTACATTACATTACATTACATTACATTACATTACATTACATTACATTACATTACATTACATTACATTACATTACATTACATTACATTACATTACATTACATTACATTACATTACATTACATGTTAAAGTCTACTTGACACCGCGAGGGTGTATGAGACTCGGTGCTTTAAACAAAATGAAAAAGCCCCCACAAAGCAAAAAACCCCATTACATCAGGGGTGTGTCGAGGACAAACAAACCAAACTCCCAACCACCGTTTTGGTGGCGTAGGTATTAAACCCCTAGAGCAGGACCCAGATCTGAACTACTTACAGTGGCGGAGGTAAGAAGCTAACAAATGAGAAGTCACAAGAAGAAGAAAAGGGATAATAAATTATGGTGCCACTAAGCAGTCCAGGGCTTCCTGTCTTGCTCTTCTAGTAGAAAGATAGTCGGCAAGGTTGCTCCAAAATGTCTTAGTGCCATTTCCATTCATAAAGGTTCTGAATGTGGAATCGCAGAATTCCACATTCCATACGGTTAAGTCGGTATCCTCATGGACATGCCTATAAATATCTGTAAACAGCTTCTGGTAGCGGAGGCGAATATCATTATAAAAAGGGCACTCAAACATATGCATTTCATCCTCAGGTTTTTGGAACCCACACATTTGACAGTGTCTCATTGGACGGGGGATGTGTGCTCTATCCACTACCCTCATTCTTTCTGTGTTCAGCCAATGGGAACCCATTCTAAACTGTGCTATAGAACAAATCTGATCCTGCTTACGTAAGGCGGATGTAAAGGGAATCAATCCATTCTCATCATTGCTGTTGGCCATTCATTGCTGTGTATGTGCCCTTGCTTACCGTATGTGTGCGAGTGTCTATGCTTGTTTGTGTCCATTCATGTGGATTTGCATGTGAGACAACGCACATGTGTATGTGTGTGTGAATGCGTCAGGATGCATGATCACCATGCATGCTTGTGTGTGTGTGTTGGTGTGCTTGTGTGTGTGTGTGGATGTGTGTGTGTTGGTGTGATTGTGTGTGTGCGTGTGGGTGGGTGGATGGGGGGGGGGGGGGAGTGTAGATGTGTCATGTGGGTGGGTGTGCGTCCATGAAGGGTGATGCACCTGTTTCCCCCTCAGCAATTGTCCTCGTCTCGACTACCCCGTACGCGCCTTAAGTATTGGCAAGATTAAGTATTGGCAAATGTCATTTGCCCCCTATCTAAAAGTGGGTCTCAGAAAAGCATGGCAAAACTACCGGTAACTTGGCAAAGGGATCTATGGCTTTGACTGTCTCAAGCACAGACCTGAAATCCAGTTGGCAAAGGGTCTTATGTTATTGTTACATTACCTTGTTATATGTTCACCAAGCAGTCTGTCCAAGCTTGCTGTAAAACCATGTAACAATTCAAATCAGGAGCATTTAACTTGCTGGGGCTGAGCAGCTAGTCAGACCGATACATGGCTCCAGCCAGCAAAATTCCTGGCTGGAACCATGTAACCAAGTTGAAGGTCAAGTACATGTTCACAAAGTAGTATGCCCAAGCTTGCTGGAAATAAAACCATGTAGCAATTCAAATCAGGAACATTTAACTTGCTAGGGCTTAGTAGACAGAGTACCATGGTCACCGTAACTTGGCAAAGGCCAACCACCTGGAGTGGTCTCAAGCTGGATCCCTAATCCGGTTTAGCCGCCAAAGGTCGTTTGCCAAACCGCTTGCCAATACTTAAGGCGCGCACGGTAGCTACTTCGGCTTCCTCCTCTGAAGGATCGCTAAATAACTCGTTCTCCGATATATCGCTGCCGTCAAATCCCCCCACTTGGACCTGGGAGCTCGCCGTGACAAGACTTTATAGCCCAGCTTGGACCTCGCCCCCTACATTGAGCATTACGATAAAGCTACCTTGCGGCCTTTACCACGCTTCATTATAACGCCAGGAAACGTCACAGCACTTGAGGTCGATGCTATGGGTGCGGATGGTGAACCATCATGCACAGCTTTGTGCACAGCGTTGTATGTATGTATGTTACAGTCCAGGGGTGGGCCAAATACGCTAAAGGGACTTGCCCAACCGTAGAGGAAGGGCTTAAAAAGATAAAGCACTGATGAACTGAGCCCCAAACAATCGTTTAACCGACAGGGTCCCTGAGTTCGTGCTACAGTGATAATTTAATTCTACAATATTATTAAATCGTCATCTCAGCTGGGATGATAATTTAATTGTGCATTATTATCGATTATTATAGCGTTGGGAAGAACCTCACAACGATTGTCAGGTTGCCTGTCCTTTTTCTGTTATTGTCCGACTTATACGTCGGCTACTGAAGTACTGAGTTGGCAAAGTGCACACCGGTACCTGTTCCCTCCAGGTCCCGTGCTGCCTGCCACCAGGCCATAGGCTAGCTATAGCCTACACGCGTCTGCAGTACTCTGCAGTACGCATCTGATATTTCCTATATGCCGCATTGATTGCGACTAACTCCTATCTTATCCCATTGAGTCTAAACTGTGTAAACACTTCGACTGATTTGTTTTGCTCATAGGCCCGCCATGCGCGAACTTAAGAAGGCGAGTCGACGAAAAACTGCACTTGTGACCACACCCGCCCGATTATGATGATGAAGATGGCGTACGTCTAGAGCAGTCATGTGTTCAGGATGTTAAACACCTGTTTAAGAAGTACAATGATGTACATGAACATGTGTTCAGCATCCTGCACAACATGGACAAGTAAGGTGTAGGCCCCCCTGGACAACATGGACAGGGTGCAGGCTGCCGTGCCGCTCTGATAGCCAGCACTCTCCGCCAATTTTCTGCGTCGCTTACAACCCCCCCCCCCCCCCCCCATGCCCCCCATCACGTCTCAAACTCAGTTTTTTTGGAGGATATGAAACAGTGAAGTAAACGATTGTCATAGGCAGGCCATAGATGACCCAAGACAAGCCCGCCCCACAACATCCGGGGGTCTTCCAATCATCCTCAAAATCATAAGGAACAAGCGATAAAGCAATGCGGCAATGAGGCAAGAAAGCAAGAAAGGGAAGCATATTATCCACAAAGTTTCCAGTCCACCGCATATATGCCTAAAAATGCCCATGTAGCTTGTAGGCGGGTTGTGTACTTGTGCTTCAGACTGGCCAGGCCTGGACATGAGCGGTCATTCTGGCTTTCCAAGCAAAAGAAGGGCTCGCGTCTGATTTTAGTCGGCAGTTGTTTTTAGTTGTGACTGGTGTCTAGAGGTATATTTTCGGACAAAACTTGAGCCTAGCCGATCGATTTATTCCGATTATAGGACGAATATGACATGAATATTTGCGTTGTTTTTCATTTTACTGATTTTTAAAGAGCACCTCATTTCGGGGGGGGGGGGGGGGGGGGGTCAGCCTTAATTTGTTTTTTGCTAACTTTTTACTCAGGTCTCCAAATGAAGTTTAAAAGGAACACCCACAAGCAGGGTTATATTTAAGTGAAAGTGGCCACCCCTTTTCATCGCTGGTTCTGGAGCCCAGAATTCAGAAAGAGCAAAAATCGCAGGGTTCCCAAATCCACGAGGAGGCCTTGGCAAGGGCAGTCCATTGGCACCACTTGGGACCTCGTGCAATATGTATCTAACTATCTACCCCCACCCACCCCCACCCCACCCCCCACAACAGCCCCAAATGTGCTGACATATGGCCTAGCGTCTGGCATGGGGGTTGTAGCACACGTGTGGCTCCCATTCAGATGCGTAATAATGTGGGGGCACACATCATTTAGTCTGACCGAAGGCCCAGTTAGCAATGGCGCCGAATATGGGGGGCTTGGACACAAGGGGCAGTGTAGCTGAACTGTTGCCGAATCACGATGAAAAAAGACCCTGGGTACTGTTTTGTTTTTTTAGTGCGTATTGGAACGTCTCAATGTCTGTGCTGGACCTCCTATCAGCATCAATTGCGGTTCACTCAATCGTTTTATGACTTGGTGACTACTTATGTACTTCCTTAGAACTATCGGTACAGACAGTAACTGTCTGTACTGTGTCAGCTTCCCGTAGACTGTGTCATCCTTCATGACACGGTGACAGCTTCCTGTAGGCTGCATCACCGGTTCCCCTGACACGCGCTGTGTAGCCTGTACCCTGATTAGGTTCCAGGCTTCCGCCCCTTTCCTCCGCTGGTGCCCCTTGGTGGTTCCCCAGTCATTGTAAAGTCATTCTCATCTCCGTGTATAGATTGGCGCGTCTGACCGTGCAAGCATCTCTCCACTCTTTGAGTCTTTGAGGTGTTTAAGCTGATAGGCTATACGGTCCTTCATTCTACCCACTGCTTTGTACCATGCAACTTCCGCGTGGGCCTCCCGCCGGCTTCGAGAAACTCCATAATCAAAATGGTCTTTCTTGGTCGCGTGGTATGCGCCATGTCATTGTGAGCAATGGCTGCGACCACGTCCTTCCTGAGGAGCCGAAGGTCCCCAATGATTGGCTTGATGTGCACGCACCTACGGCCTCTGCTGCCGGAGAAGAGTCTCCTTCCGCCATCGTGGAAGCCACCCCCCCCAACTATTCCTCCAACTTTCCTGTTCCTTCTCCTAATGTCCGCTTCCTCTCTCCTGAGGTTGAGGACGTTCTAATGACTCTCTGTGATGTTCAGACACAGATCATTGAGTATTCTTCGGGTCCTGCACCTCCCACCGCTCGCTTCTGGGGTGGCTGCATATCTGATGCGGATCTGACTGAGGACGAGATAGAGGAGGATGATGATGATTTTGATGATGACGACTTGAAGAGTGCTACAAGCGCGGACAACGGTGGAGGCACTCCGTCTACCTCTACTAGAGTCTTTGATGCTGCTCCTGTCTCGCCTGTTTTTGAGCCTGCGCCTCCGCCTGTATCTGTTCATATACATCCCTTTGAAGACAGAGTGGCTGCACCCAGCAAGAATATGGCTAGCTCCGACCTGTGCTTTGCGACAAAGAGGGCAGTTATCATCAGAGGGTGTTATTGTCCGACTTTCATGCCTTCTCTAGAGTGACAATAGAGCACGTAGGCCTCACTGCCTGCCATGCCTTCTGCAGTGCTGTTGGCCAGCTACGGCCATGTGCCCTGCCGGCAGTACCGTTATGCAGTACTATCGTTTCCTTCATCTGTTTGTTCCGTCCTGTTGGACATTATCTAAAGTGTAAGCTATCAACTCTTGTTATTGTCCGTTACACCGGACACTGAGCTGGCATAGTGCGCACCGGATCCTGGTGGCTCCAGGACCCGTGTTACCTGCCGCCAGGCCGTAGGCTAGCTATGGCCTGTACATGTCTGCGGGTTCCACATGCCGACTTTCCTTTCTATATAGCCGCACTTGTCGGCCTCTTCAACATCTTCAATTCAGTCTCTTATCGTGTCGCCACGCTATCAATTGAAAGGTTATAGGCCCGACCGCTACACCCGAAGAAACGCCACTGCGCCTGTGCCACGGACAATCTTCTGCCCTGCACAACGTGATAGTTTTCCCTCTGACTTGCTCGACGGCTTGAGTACTGCTTTTGGTTCTGGATTGCCCACGCTCCGTCGTCAGGAATCTACTACCTGCGCTGCCTTGCCTACTGCCCACACAACTCTCCAGTTGTCTCTACCTTCCGTCCAAGACGACCAGTAGACGCAGTCCAGAAGTCTCAGTAGATCTTTGACGTAAGTTGCTAACTTACTAGATCACACACAACGTTCCGCAATCCTCCGAGGTTGCCTGGACTTTTTGACCCCCTCTGCGCTTCAAGCGCAGTTTTTTGCAACCCCCTGTGGGCGCAGCAAGCAATTTTTGCGCTTTTTGCACCACAAAGCGGAGTTTTTTTGTTTTCAAGTGCGCTAAAGCGCTGGCCGATTTGGCCATTTGAAGTACCCTGCAGAGTACCTGATCATTTGGAAGTGAAGAGGAGAACTGAGGTGTCTAAGCATGAACCTGGCCATTAGGGAAAGCAGCGTTTGTTGAGGCATGCTGGATTTGTTAGATTCAAACATATCTTCAAGGTGATAGCTGATGGCGTTGTCCCATGATTGGAATCGATGCCCATCAAAAGCACAGATTTTAGGCTTACGCTTACCCTTGGGCTGAGATTTGGGATTACTCTTAGGTTTTGCTTTGATGATGTTGTTGGCATGGCAGTATCTTTGAACAACGTTGGCATGGCATGATCGTGGCACGGGGAAAGGTGCGGGAGCATCATCATCATCATCATCATTATCATCATCGCTATCGTTATCAGCACTATTGTCATCATCACTATCATCATCATCATCATCAGGGTGGAGGATGGTGTTGGTGATGTTATTGGCAAGACAGTATCTTTGAACAACGTTGGCATGGCATGATCGTGGCACGGGGAAAGGTGCGGGAGCATCATTATCATCATCACTATCGTCATCATCACTATCAGTATCATCACCACTAATGGAGGCACAGTCTGTGGGAGAGGACTTGATGCCAAACGTGAATTTGAGGTAGGGCATCGTAGCAATGGGATCGTCAGAGAGACCTAGGATGTGCAGTTCAGATCTTATGGCAGGGGACAGATATGCAGCAATGATCTTCATGGCCTGGTAAGGCCAGACAATGAGGGAACCGTGACGGTTACCTCGCATCGAAAGGTTGTCGTCAAGCTTGCCGTTGATGAAGGTCTGCCAGAAGTCAAAGGCATGTCCATTAAAGATCATGATGGAAATGCTTCACACAGAGTCTCACCCTCACGGTGTCAAGTAGACTTTCACATGTAAGGTAATGTAATGTAATGTAATGTAATGTAATGTAATGTAACACGGTCCTTGCCTCTGCCTTCCGAGGCATGTTCCCCTTCCCCCACCCTACCAACTGCCGTAGGGACTACCAGGCATTGCGCCTCCCTGTGGGCATCGGATAACTGCTAAGTTGATGTGAATGGAAGGGGAGGAATATTGGATGGGGGACTGACTAAAGTGGATGTCCTGACCAGTGCCTAAGGCACTGTGCATGTGATCTGATCTGACCTGTTGTATGATCTGATCTGCTGTATGATGTATGTGGATGTCCTGACCAGTGCCTAAGGCACTGAGCATGAGATCTGATCCGTTGCACTGATGTAGTAATGCCTGATCTGATCTGCTGTATGATCTGATCTGACCTGATCTGATTCTCTGATGATAAGCTGATCTGGATAATGATCTGTATGAATTGCAGTAACGCTGATTGTATGTGCACTTGACATGCCCTGATTAAATTGACTTTCATTTGCATGCAGATTCTAAATCCTAAGTGAGCGAGCAATACCTTACTCTACTGATTTAATTTGCATGTAACATAATTGTCCATGCACTGATCAGCATTGAAATCATGTACTGCCATCCACTGATGTACCTGCCAGCTATGCATGCACTAACGTACTGATGTACAGATGTACATGCACTGATGCACTTGCAGGAGCGATACCCTCCTAGCCAGACACAGTCATATGAGCACTACCGCCCTTCAACCAGTTCGGTGTAACGGTTTCTGCATTTGTGTTTCGACATTCTAGAAGTACATGCCTGTATAGAATGTTGAACCTGAGGGGGATTGTGAGAATGCCATCTCCCGCCCTTGTTATTCAGCTTCTTGATAGTACCATCTGCACCCCTTCCTGATTCTGTGACTGCACCTGCCCTAGAAAGCGCTTAGCTGATATGTTATACCCCAGCAGTTCCCACCTGCCCTGCAGCTTCCTAGTAGCGTTTAAGTTGACATGGAGCTTCCTAGTAGTGCTTAGCTCGGTGACTATAGCTAGCTCCGACTTACGCTATGGTGTCCTTAACTTCACGTCCTGTGAGTAACTGTATTACACGGATGTAACAATTTCAATTTCAATTTCAATTTAGTGCTTAGCTGACCTGCACCTTCCCAGCAGTTCCAACAGCTTCCCTGCAGCTCCTAGCAGCCCCTTCAGATTGGCACTTCCCTATTCAGGCTACCAAGCTACTGACCCCAACATCTACTTCCCCCATGGCACTTAGTGAGCATGGAACATTATAGTACGACTAGATGTCTCTGGGAAATAATCACTGTACCGCCACATGTACCTCCAAGATTATTTCCCTCTGACACCCTCTGCCTCTTATGGACATTGGCGCCTCTGCCCGTAGTATCACACCTCCTTCTGCAGGACAGATATATTTACTGTCCAGTCTTCCTTTCTATTCTTAAAGATGATGCTGGAAGTATCTCATCATATCCTTCCACCTGGACTGATATTTATGAGCCAGCGGGGGATCTCTACTTTAATTTATTCTCATAATGGCATCCTTAATTTGAGGATCCATTCAGAGAGTAAGCGCCCAAATTATGGGGGGAATAGTTTGCCGACCTTATGTATTTAAACTGCTCCCTGCGCTGGACTACTTAGCTTTAGTCCTGTCAGTTCCCCTCGCCTCTGATTTAGTTATCCTGATGTCACCCTGATTTGACAAGTCTTTCTAGATTTAGACTCCCTAATCAGGGGGGGGATAAGCTAGCTGACCTCAGGTATGACTGTATCTGTCCCCCTTCCTGTGATGGATTTATTATAATTAAGTCTGTACCTTCCTGGCAGCTCCTTCAGCTGCCAACCTAAATCAGTGATTTTGAGTTCTTTAGATAAGGTTACCACCTTTACTGTGCCTACCCGCCTCGCCATAGTCAGTATAATTTTACTATTGATTTCTTGACAAGCGTGACCAGTTACAAGTTATTGTACCTGCATAATATAATTTATATTGTCCCTCTAGTTTTTTAACTCTCCTAATTCCTGGAATTTTTCGGTATGAAGAATACCAGGAATTTGGGGGATGTTTTTGTCCGACTTTCATGCCTTCTCTAGAGTGACAATAGAGCAAGTAGGCCTGACTGCCTGCCGTGCCTTCTGCAGTGCCGTTGGCCAGCTACGGCCACGTGCCCTGCCGGCAGCACAGATATGCAGTACTGTCGTTTCCTTCATCTGTTCGTTCCGTCCTGTTGGACGTTATCTAAAGTGTAAGCTATCAACTCTACTGCTCTTCCAGTCTCCCAGAACTCCGGAAAGTTACAGAGGGGGGGCTGGTGCTGGTACCACAGGGGCGTTTGTATCTGTACGCCAGTTTCCTAGTCCATAGGCGTCCCCACCTAGCCTTGTGGATTTGTATTTTTTGCCACCATTTGATGTCGGTGGATTGCCAGAAGCGATTACTAGCATGAGGGAGGAGGAAGGGGGTGGCTTGCTCCCACATGGAGGAGTATATGCCCGTGGTGTTGGCCTGCCCGGTGTGCAGGGGGTTGGGGAGGTTAGCCTTGATACCCTTGGTGAGATTGTTGTCCAGGTGCCGGGGGGGGCTGGTCTCCATTGATCGATTTGGAGGGCTAGACAGACGGCCAATGCATGTTGAACTCGTGGCAATCCAACAAGCACTCATACACTCCGAAATACATGAAGACCTCGCCATCTACTCCGACAGCTTATGCTCCTTGCAGCTTATTAACTTGCACATTTACCATCCCAGCAACAAGGTTTATTGCATTAGTTAAGCCCTGTTAGTAGTGTTCTATGCTGCTTACACACATATAGCTACAAGGCTGGCAGAGCACATACATTTTAACATGTGTGCCACTTCACCATCTGGGACCAGAGCAACAACCCCACAGCAACAACTGTAGACCACAGCAACGCACCTGCTTCCATGGCATGCATGGAGACTGAGACCAGGTGGATTGCGCCCCCATCTAGGCTTCCAGCATGGTCGCCTGCTGTGATTCACAGCCTGTGAACGTGGAGGGCACAAAGGCTCATGGAGTGCATGTGCTCAGTTTGTCACCGTATTCTCAAGCGGAGGGGGCGTGCATTCCACCCCTGCAACTAACAGCTAGGGCACATGCGTTTGAACACGTAGCTACCTCGCTGCCTCCAAACCCAGGCCTCCATATCGCTTCCTCCATACCGAGGCAGCCCTAGCGTGACAAGTAAGGTCAATCGCACCAACTGCACCACCTTCAGCACTCTTATTTTGCGAGGACGTTTAAGGCGTAGTATAGCGCCGGTACAGCGGTGATAAAGTTTGCAGTTGTTCTTGGTTCGTCGAAGGGCCTAAATGTCAGACGAGAAAGCGGAGACGGCTCACCCCGATCCGATATATCCGACCTGGCGATAGTTTTTGGTCCGTATCGAATCGTAAGGGTGACTTGACAGCTGATACGTATCCGATCTGGCGCCCCCAAGTAGGGGGGGCCCCGCCCAACCGACTTCCGGTTTGATCGAATTATAGACTCCAGGCTGTACACTCCAATGCCATCTCCACCACCCACTTTCTTGACTCACCCGACCAAACGCAAACGCGGGCGCGGGCCATTTATATATTAAGATATTTACCAGCCCCCCCTGGATATTTACGGTGTACATCGAAACATTCGAAATGAGTCACCGTGAGTGTACTGTCCTAGGACATGTCCTCTGGAGCGGTCCTGGTACTGCTCAGTACCACGCTCGGTTTCCCGAAGTCACACCCAATGGAAAATTCCTATTTCCCCTGTCCATTCCTTCTCCCTTCCTAGAATAGTTAAGACTATCAGCATCAGTACCCTGCGTAGTATGCTCCAACCCGCGAGTATGATCCAGAATATTTCACCTCCGACAGTCTGCGCCACTGCGCTGGTCTGTGATGAGTCACCTCCCGAGGCGCAATTCTGCTATATTTGCTTTGCTGGATCCTCGCACGAGGATCCACTTAAGTCACCCTGCAAGTGCCCGAGACCAGTTCATTTACGCTGCCTGGCCAGGTTTGTGCCTACTTGCGCGGTTCCCTGTCCAGGTTTAAGCGTTGATTAACTGCATTGTCTTTGCGTTAGGATCTATGCCCCTATCCTCACTAAGCCGGCGAGCCCTGGCGTGAGCCAACTGAACTTGCCGAACTTGTCGAACTCCTTAATCCCACCCCCTGCTGTCACTCTCAGCAATCTACACCCAGCCCTAAACAATGTGCTTATTGATGCATTCTAACGCTTGTTCCCTGGTCGTGTTGCAGGTGGAACTTGCAAAGCGCGGGAGGAGAGTGAGTCCCATTTGTTATTAATTTCTGCATTAGCATTTCCCTCAAATTGCTCCACCAAATTATCCACTTACGGTTATGCTTTGTTCTTTCCAATCGTCGCCGCAGAATTGCGCATTTGTGTAACTATTTATCTTTCGGTTGATCTTTTCCCTTGCCGGGTCCCTCCACTAGGCGTGGCTGCCATGGCGCTGTTGTTTACTTGGATTCCGTTTACCTGTGCTTGTTTGGCCTTATGCAATGCTCCGAATCTTGGTCTGCTCTGTCCGACTTGCCATTCTCACCTTGTCCTTTTTCACCAGGGAGGAGCAACGTTGCAGATTCTGCTTATCAAAGCTCCCTGATTGGAAGGAGACCCTGTCGACTGTTGATGTGCGGAAAGAGGCACCAGTCATGGTAAGAAGCTGCTACCCCCCCACCCCCCCCACCCCCCACCCCCCACCCCCCCAGTTTATGAATGATCCCCAATTCTTCCCCTTTCCATGTCCCCTATTCATGCTCTGACTGATTGTCGAGGCTTTTTTCCTGCGAGGTTCTCGTGTCTGCGTCGGTTGGAAGAAAGGTCCCAAACCAGACCACCCCTTCCTATGTTGTGATGAGTACATTCCGGAGGACTGCACTGGCTGGTCACGACATGGCATGGAATCTACCAATAGATTAAGAATGGATTCTTCATTATTAAACCGAGCAGTGTCAAACCCACGCGTCTTCGAACCGTATGCATCCGTGCTGAAGCTGCTTCGGGCTTTCCCAGTTCCGTTTTTCGTGTACCTCTCGGAACAGTACAAACAGCGACCATCGATGTTAGCAGCCGAGACATTGTTTTGATCATATGTGTATTCGTTGCGAGGAAAATTATAGTCGTCAAAATCCTGCCTTACTATCCTTGGCCACCTTTTTGCATCTCGCTCGGACGCCTATGCAAATGCCTACTCCACGCTTCATTTGTAATTTTGTCTCCCTCTCTCTGCAGGCGCTGAAGTTCGAGGGCAAAGTTTACAAGATGCGAGTGCGACCTGGCCCCGAGTGTCTGGCCGATTTTCAAAGAAAGGTATGCCTACATCGCCTGATTATGTTGTCTTGATCACTTGGGATAGGGATACAATTGCGATCCTCCAACTAGAAGTTAAATGGCCTACTCTATCACATGCATTTTTGATGCAGGTTTCAGAGTAAATTTGTCTGTTGGAAGGGCTGGAGTGAGGGTTAGTTCTATGGGCAGGATTGTGAGGTTATTGTTCAGAATCAACAACAGGGCGATGGTTGATCTTGGGGATGTGTTCCCTTCTTGTGAGCTATTTGAAGTGCCCACAAAGGCTTAGGATTGTGTTTCTTTACCACATTGGGTACAAGCTCTCGAAGCTGCTGGCCACATCACAATTCACACCTCTCACACACTGATACAGCTTGTGTTTGCCTACCCTGTGTGCGCAGGTCCGATCTATCCTTGGGTTCAACATAAACGATGGCTTTGAAGTCAGCTTCGAGGCCAACCTGAATGGGGAGACCATCCGGCTCTCGGGCATGAATTCGTATGCAGCGGCCACCCACTGTGCCGCCATCACTGCTGCAGAGCGAAGAAAGAACGCCACAGCTCACAAATCTAGCAGCTCGCCTCAATCGCCGCCCACCGAATCCAAGCGCCAGGAGAGTAAGCCACAGGGCCAGGCAGAGCCCGGGGACCCACCGATTGATCCCAATTCAGTCAACTCCGTGCCATCAAACACTGCATCACCCTCTACCACTCCCCGTGGGACCCCTGCCAGCCTGGATCCCCTCCCTTCCAATGGCAGCGTTATCAGCTATGCCAACGTGGAGAACCGAGCTGAGGCCCTATCTGATGACAATGAATGTTGTCCCAGCCCCCAGAGGATCTTGCCCTCCACATCAGACCAGGCAAGCCCCCATGCCCCTGCCTCAGTTGCTCAAGTAGCTGCCAAGCCTGAGCTTGCTGTGGCTCAGCCTATTGAGGCTGGTGCACCACCACTTGCTGAGGCGCAGCCTGCTGAGCCTGCTGCTGCATCAGCCCATCCAAGTCAAGAGAGGGCCATGGACTTGGTTCCATTGCCAGCGCAGGCAGGCCAGCATCCTAATCAGAAGAATGGGTGCTTTCCCTCATCTTTCAAGATATCGCCTCTTTGGACCTGGATGTTCCAAACCAGCAAGTCTAAGAGAGCGGAAGTCGTGTAGTAACCTTTCTTCACTCTGGTTCAACTGTTTCTTTTTGGGGCTACGCATAGCAGATTCTAGGCAGCTCCCTATCCCTACCTCGAGCCAAACCTGAAGCTAGCTAGTGCGTCTGAAATATGATATGACAAGCATTCCAATGCTGCTTACAGCATTGGGGTTGACCCAGTGGCTGGCTATTGGAGCTGGCAGGATGCTACCTTGAGTAGCAAAAAAATGGAACAGCATCTGGATCTGACTGTCCATAGTCCTGCTCTGGGACCAGCGCTGTCGAAATGCTCTCGATATGGCCGGCGTTGTACTCTCTGTGTATGCCAGCATCGGCTAACTAATCCAGGGGCAATGCATGAATTGATGATCCCTCTACTTTAATCCTTGGTAATTGGCTGGACCTGTTAAAAACAATGTCTTGAACACCCTGTAGAGTGCTCGTTGGTACTAGGTAGTGTATGAAACCCTGGGCCAAACCTGAAGCTAGTCGTGCGTCAAAAGCTGACATCACAGACATTCCTACGCAGATGGAAGCTTCACTCTTGGCCCAGTGGCTAGGTCATGGTGCAGGCTTCTGCCATATGTTGCCTTAAGAAAATAGTAATAACAGAACTTTAACTTGGCTACATAGCTGCAGCCTTCCTGTTAAAAACAACGTCTTGGACACCCTATAGAGTGCTCGTTGGTACTGGGTAGTGTATGAAGCCCTAGGCCAAACCTGAAGCTAGTTGTGCGCCGAAAGCCGACATCACAGGCATTCCAACGCAACTAGAAGCTTCGCCCTTGGCCCAGTGGCTAGGTCCTGGTGAAGGCTTGTGCTATATGTTGCTCAAAGAAGATATGCATCCAATCCCTTGCAGCCTTCACCCCAGCAATTTGAGTAGTAGGCCTGGGAAACCTTTTGAGTCCTAGTTAAAGCAAAGATGATTGACAAGTTGCCCTCCAATACGTTGGATCGGAGCTCTCGGTAGACGTCTAGGTTGAGAGTTACATTGAGGACCCAGTGCCAAGCTACCGCTTCCGCTACATTTGTGAACTACACTTGTGCATCTCTTACTGAGCTGCAGCTCTAACAAAGGTATTGAATAGCATGAGATCTATGGGCTGCAGAATAAAATCCTTCAAGGCTAGCAGGCACGACAAATAGCAAAGCCCAATGCCTGACTTCTGATAATCCTGTCCGTAGTTTGTGCAGCCTCCATTTGTCTAGTAATTGCATTGTTTTGTAGTTTATATTGTTTTGCTCCAGCCAGGCGAATTCCCCCCCTCTTGGTACCTCGCCCTTCATGGTGGTGCCTTCGTGCTGAGCTGTTGAGTCACACGACTGTGGAGGGCTAGGTCTAGGGCATGTGAATGCTGAGGGGTAGTCCGAGAGCTTCTTCATCCAGCCCGAGGGGAGGCTGGATGAATTGCTTTTAATGATAGAAAACAGCCGATCAGAATAAATGCATGCTCAGCAGATAGGCCCCCCCAAATCCATGGAGAGCCCCAGGCTAGGTAAGATTAGATTATGCAACTTTGAAATTTAGCTTTCAAAAATCTTCACCTCTTCACTGCTGGTTCAACGTCTAATGAAGACCATAAGCGAAGGGGTCGTGTCAACCTGCTCATTTCACATTTCGAATACTGGAAACTCCATTCATGCACCGCTGTCCCCATGAAAAAAAACTTGGGTGAGAGAAGAGGAAAGGTGGGGGGCTATTTAAACAAGCCTACTCCAAATGTAGTTTTACTAAAACTCAACTACAGCCTCTACACAAAATCTTACCATGGCATTTCCTTAGGAGGGGGGGAGATGGAGGGTGTTGTGCTAGAGAAATACAAGAAAAGCCCACCACCGGTTCCTTATAACCGGTCCCTACCACCAGTTGCCTTCTACTGTTTCCATACCACTAGTTCCCTTCACCAGTTGCCCATTACTGGTTCCATACCACCAGTTCCCTTAACCAGTTTCCCACTACTGGTTCTGTACCACTAGTACCGTACTGCTGCTTCCCTACTTTCTGCTTCCGAATGTGAGGCGAGCGCTGTGTAGAAATGTGTTCCATCCTCTACACAGTGCTTGCTTCCTACTTCCAGACCGTCCCGCATGGTTTTTCTGACCTATTTTGTTATGAGAATGTTAGTTGCAACCCTGTGTTATTTTCACATGGGTTAGGTACGTCAGGCTTAGCTACCATGCTGTTTTCTTCACTAGGGCACTTGGGTTTCTATACACGCACGTTTTGTGCCCCTCCTACGAGATGGGGCTAGTTATTCAGAGGCGTGCTTGTGCTAATGATTTCTTGCTGTATACTACGGCAGTGAGCCCGGACACATCCGAGTCCGGAAGGGCTTAGTCAGATGTACTACTGCTGTTGATTTCCTATTTTTCTCGAAAGAGACCAAGGGTTAAGGTTTGGATATTATTACATGGCACTGCCTCCAAATGAGCTGCTAGATAATCGTTATCACCTCATGCGATGTTGTGTTGTCAACGATATGTGCAGCTCTGATGCGTGCCACGTTAAAAATGTGTACATGTTTGTATTCATGTGTGAGTTTGTGTATCTTAGTATTATGACGTATTATGTGTGGCCATGGGAAGGGCCCCCCGAGCAATAGCCACTAGGGAGTATGACTCAGCCCGATTATATACATGCCCATGTCTCAATACCAACAGTTAAACGACCTGTCAAGGACTTAGTGCCAAAATCTGAGTCCCTTCTGGCAGCTTGATAATAAGACCCCAAGGGGGGGGAGGGGGGGGTATACTATGCCACCGTCAACAGACTGGGATACTGCGAGTGGTTTGGTGTGTGCACACGTTAGATTTTGAATTGTAAGGATCCCCCTTGCATCTTTGTAACGGATCGATAATAATAATGAACAAGGCTACATGGCTCCAGTCTTCAAGGCTGCTCGCCGCCTTAATAACAGAACTTTAACTTGGCTACATAGCTCCAGCCTGCTCACCGTCTTCTTTAACTTGGTTACGTGCAGGGTTTTTTCAGGACGTTGTATTGCAGACGCAACATTGAAGGGTCCGATGTGTCCTAAGACGCAACCCAGGGAGTTGGGTTGTGTCGTTGGACGCAGGCTATGGGTCAGTTGCGTCTTGTGACCAGGCTATCAAATTGGTTGCGTCTCAGGATGCAGGCTGTAAAATCAGTTGCGTCTCAGGACGCATATCTGGGAACCCTCTTAACAACCCTGGTTACGGTACATGGCTCCAGCCAGCAATATGGCTACTCGCCGTCTTAGGCAGTAACGTATTCAAATCAGGATATGCTTAGGGTTGCGAATCTCGCACTGTTTTGTGTGTTTTATATCGTACTATTCATATGTTGGTAGGATAGGGCGATATCGTACTAGTCATATGTTGGTAGGATAGGGCGATATCGTACTAGTCATATCTTGGTAGGATAGGGCGATATTACAGTTATATATTGCGATGCTCTCTTCCTCGTTTCCTCCATTTGAGTGTTTTCTCAGGAATTATTAACTGCTACATCTTGTGATATTTTAGCTGAAATTGAACATTGTAGCTACCGTATGAGGATACCCATGAGCAAAACAGTTACCGTTATATATTGGTAGGATATCGTACGATTACGATATCGTGTACCACTTTTCTTCGGAAATCAGTATGAGTAGATAATGTGGGTGGGTGGGTCAATGGTGGGTAATGTGGGTTAGTATTTACCGCCCCTCCATGGTTAGCGACTTTGGTACATCAGGCGTGATGCCGAAGGAGCAAAACGGGCGAGCGAAACGGGTGTGCTGGGGAACCTAAGGGTTCGGTGCAAAGTTGTCTGCGCCCCACGCCATCTGTAGATCACGTCACGTCACCTCACGTCACACTTACACGTCAAACCTCATGTCACGCCCCCTCACACGTCACGTCAAGTTACACTCATAGGCAGTCACGTCACATGACGTCAAGCCACCTCACACGCATGTGCACACGCCACATCAAAATCCAACTCAAGGGCACGCCCTTGTTTGACTATGACACAATTCCTGGAATTCTGAGGATGCCATTGTGTGCGCCACAGTTTTTAGATTTCCGGAGCGATATGTCTTGAGCACTCTCACAGGGAAGGAACTAGGGCGTGTGCTTACAATCGTGATAGCATGTCAAGCGACATGGAAGGTATAAGAAGGGAAAGGCGACAGTACCTTAGGGTACTGCCGCCGGTAGGTGCCGGCCCTAACGGGAGGAGGCACTACTATGGAAGCTTCCAGGCAGAAGGCCTGGTGCCCCAAGACACTCTAGCTGGACCGGGAGAACTGGTCTATAACATCCCCCCCAATTCCTGGTATTCTTCATATATAATAATCCCTGGAATTAGGAGGTTCTAGGGAAGGGAAGCTAGAGTGAAAATAAATAACTGGTGCATAAAGAAGCACATGGGCATAGGCTTCTGACTGGCCAGTATTTACTAATGAATGGTGCTTGGCCTTGTAAGGCATATGCAAGTACATTCAGGAGAGAACAAGGGGCAATGGCAGTACAGATCATCTATTGCCTATTATGCATATAGGACTGGATTCCAGCTGTGGAGCTGCCAGGAAGGTGCAGCCATGGGGCCTTGTTGGGGCAAAGGGGGGGCTGGATAGCAATCTGTGTATTTAGCCATTAAGGTAAACAACTTTTAAGGTAGACGTCCCCCGCTAGCTCATAACTGTCAATCTATGGGAAGGACATGATGAGGTACATCCATTATCATCTATAAAGTGTTTTTTAGTCTGGTAGTCAGATAAATACTAGGGAAACCTATGTTCTATAGTCTATATCAGTCTAGGAGCACAAGTCTGGATATTCCCCCCTATGATAAGAGATTTATCATTGTAGGAGATCTTGTGCCAGTATAGGGGGTCCTTAGATTATGCTGGGTCTGCTGGGTCCTGTGCTGGGTTGCCTGGGTTGTACGGCACTTGGTAGAAGCCATCTTGATTGAGCCTCTTGGTGATGCACTGGTGGAAGTCATCCCACAGATCAGCAGTAGGAATGGGGTGGAACTCAGGTGGAAATGAGTTGAGGATGAAGTAGTCCTGGTGGTTCCAGGGGAGGATGATCTCATCAACATAGATGAGAAAGGGAATTGGTTCATTATCAACTCTGATCTGGTGGGAATGCAAGAGTATGCCAGGCTGTCTGTGAGCTGCTAGGGAGTATGCAATAACAAGGGCAGGCAGATGGTCCACTTGAGTTGGTCCTTGATGTGTGGGGAGCAGGTGTCATACTGGTGAACTAGAGTAGATAAGCTGTTGGTGTGGAGATGGAGGGGGGAAATGATGATGGCTGGGTGTTTGGGCATGTCTGATGTTGACCAGATGGCATTGGGCAGTGATCTGAGGTTGGGGTACTGGGTAAATAATGCTGTGATGAGTTGGTACATGGGGACTCTGAACATGTTGACCAGGAGCTGAGGTGGTACTGTAGTGGGTTGGCATATCTTTTCCAGGATGGTTATGAGTTCACCTAGTGGATAGTGTCCTGGGTGGGTTCCTACAAGGGACTTGAAACTGAGTCTGCATTCATTGCTGTTGTTTGGGATGTCATCAGGTTCAAAGTCATATGATGAAGGGGAGGGGGGTGGGTAGAAGTTTGTGATGCCAACTGGTGTGAAAATGGTTGGTGGCTGGATGTTGGGTTGAAGTGGTGGTTTGGGCTGTGCTGTCTGCAGGGTGTGGGGAAAGGGTTTTTCATTGTTGGTCTGGAGGGCAACTATGACACTGTGGTACATGTGGGTCAAAGTTGCATGCATCTTAGTCAGGTGGCCAAGGATTTTGGTTGCATCTGCATTGCGTTTCTTAGTTGCTGACCTGGTTTTCTTTGTAGGGATAGTAGGTGGTGTGGCAAGGTTGGGAGAGGTGGTGAAGCCAGCTGCTTTGCAACATTCTGCCCATGTGGAGGGCAGGTTTTGAACTGTAGGCCAGTCTAGGGGTTCAGCTGGAAATCCTGGTGGTGCTTGCAGGATTTTGTGAGATTCAGTGGGTGTTGCAGGGGATGTGAGGTGGCCTAAGAAACCTTGAATGAAACCTTCGAGATCTGCTTCCTTGGGTGCCTGTGGGTGGGGGATAGGGATTTGTACTTTGGGTGGTCTAAAGGCAAGGTTGGTAGAGTTGCTAGTACATACTGATGAGGTATGACCATATCCTCCACAATTCCAGCATGTCACAGGACTATGGGGTGTTCTGTCTTGTGAGCATTCTTTCCTATGAGTGGGGTGAGGGGAAGGTACAGGGGGTGGGGGTGGGGGGTGCAGGGGTAGAGACAGAGGGAGGTGCAGGAGGAGGGAGAGGTGGAGGAGGTGGGGCTGGAGAGGGAGGTGGTGGAGGGGGAGGTGTTGGAGAAGGAGGTGGAGGAGGTGGTGCTGGAGAGGGAGGTGCAGGTGGAGGGGGAGTTTGTAGGGGAAGGGCAATGAAGCGTTGCTCCACTTTGACTTGCCTGCTGGCGCCAGATGATGGACCATGGTGTAGGGCTCAAGGTACCATGGGTCATCAGGGAGGTCATTGTCTGGGTGGTCAGATGGGGAGGGCTGGTACAGACTTGTGGTGTAGAGTCCACTATCTGATGATACTGAGCACTCCAGACCAGTGGTGTAGCAGACCAGACTGTCTCCATGCTGGTAGGGCAGTTCAATCTGTGCAGTACAGCAATCAGTGTGGATGTGTATGTCTTCATCATAATCCATGATGGCAGGGGCACTGATGAGATTGAAGGAGTTAGACACGGGCACAAGAAGGACATCTAGAAGTGTCACTACAAGTCCTATACCCTGAAGTACAGCTGTGCCAGTATAGGAGCAGACAACTGGTGCTGAGGAGTTAGGGGGAATGACTGACACTGGTGGGTTGAGGGGTGTGATCCTAACGAGGCAATCAGCATTTGAAGTCATGTGGTAGATGGAGTCTGTGGTGAGGCACCAATGGCCGTGGAAACAAGTAGATAGGTCACTGGGGGGAGTCTCATGAGTGGGGGGGTACTTTCCTAGCTCAGAGTCAGTGGTATCAGGGTTCTCACCAGTGGTGTTGCCATCTCCAGAATCATCTCCAGAGTCCTGGGGTGGAGACTCCAGTGTGGGGGTAACCTGGCAGGGGTTAGGGCACCTTGAGGCATGGTGCCCATATCCTTCACAGCGTGCGCAAGTCTCACTGGTGGGGTTGACTCTGGTGGATGAGAAGCATTGCTTCCCATAGTGCCCTCTACCATTGCAGTTGACAAAAAGTTCAGTCAGCTTGTTCCCATGGGGGTTTAGTGACGGACTGCTTGGCCTCTGGCAACTGGAGCATTGCCCCTCATGGTGCTTGGTCCCCCTACAGTTGGCACAGTTGTGAATCTGTGAAGCAAATGGGGAGAGGTTTGGGCAGTAGGAAGGAGTATGCCCAAGTCCTGTGCATATGATGCACTGAGGGGTAGCTGGTGGCCACAGACTCTATAGAGGGTTTGCAGGTCTGTCCTCAGGTGGCACTGGATCATCAACTTGGTAGTTGATTCCAAATGAGCTGAGCATACTAGCATAGGGATGGCCCTACGCAGTAGGTCAGCGGCTGCTGCCGCATCCTGGAAGGCTCGGAGGTCAGAAGGCTCCCCGTCCGAGATTGGCGAAGGTGGTCCAGTAGATTCATCGTTATGAGACGAGGATTCAGGTGGCTGATGAACAGGAGAAGAAGGGGGAACAGCAGCATCCGGGGCGGAGGCTGGATAGATGTCGCAGATAGGGGGATTTAGAATTGTGAATGAGTAGGGGCTTACGCCTTTGTAGAAGTTTGGCATTAAGGTGAACCCCTGGCCCCAGTCTTTTCTAATGTAGCGCAAAGCTCTAGCTGCGTTGTTAGTGTACGCGTCTAGAATTGCAGCAAGGGGGGGGGGTGCAGTTTCGCAGAATACGGTCCATAGCCAGATAATTGGATACAGGTGTGATTCTGCTGTCCCTAGGGTAGTGGTAGCCATTGGAGGGTTCATCAATGGGCTGATAGTCTAGATCGCCATCGATAACTGAGAATACTGAAGATCTCTCGGGCAGGGGAGCTACAAGGTTCCTGTACCAGGTTACGAAGACATCGTAACCACCCTTACCATCATATGGCGCTTGGTGCATCGCGGCGGCTTGGGTTGAGGTAGGGGAGGTGCGGAAGTGACGAATCTTGCACGAGAGAGCGGAGAAGAGGAGGGGAGGAGGAAATGGAGATTTTGTACAGGAAGTAGTGGACGGGAAGTAGACGGGAGGGGGGGGGGGGGGGGGGGGGGGGGGGGGGGGGGGGGGGCAGGAGATTTGGCTTGCGGGGCCGACGGGGTTAAGGAGGTGACGGAAGGGTGTGAGAGGGAAACTGATGGGTAGACGCAGTGGGGAGATTGGTGTTGCAGGGGCAACATGCTGGCGGTCCAGCGGGGTCTTGGGTAGACTCAGAGAGGGTGGGGGTGGGTGTGTGGGGGGGGGGCTGGTGTTCCAGCGGGGTGCCTAGCAATCAGAGAAGATTCTGCAACTGAGATCCTTTTCCTTCGGTTGTTGCGGCGGCAACTGTAGAAGGCACTGCAGGTGCGCGGGAGCTCGGGATCTACGGACAGGGTAACAGGCTTGATGCGCTCAAGTCTGTTGCAGTGGAACACGTTGCGGCGTTGATGAGCGATAACCTTTAGATTTCCGGAGCGATATGTCTTGAGCACTCTCACAGGGAAGGAACTAGGGCGTGTGCTTACAATCGTGATAGCATGTCAAGCGACATGGAAGGTATAAGAAGGGAAAGGCGACAGTACCTTAGGGTACTGCCGCCGGTAGGTGCCGGCCCTAACGGGCGGAGGCGCTACTATGGAAGCTTCCAGGCAGAAGGCCTGGTGCCCCAAGACACTCTAGCTGGATTGGGAGAACCGGTCTATAACACAGTTTAAATAACTAGAATCCATATATAATTTCCTGTCATGCCTCATTTCTATTTAGGTGGGTCGGTGGGGTGTGGATGTGGGTGGGTGGGTGGGGGGGGGGATCGTAAGCGACGCAGAAAATTGGTTGCGAGTGCTGGCTATCAGAGCGGTACGGCAGCCTGCACCCTGTCCATGTTGTTCAGGATGCTGAACACCTATTCATGTTCATCATTGTAGTTCTTAAACAGGTGTTGAACACCCACATGCATGGACACCCATCTACACATATGAGTGTGTTTGTGGATTGGTGGTGGGTGAGCAGTGTAGGAAGTTGGTGGTGTCAATGTGTCACAAACACGCATATACCGCACAAGCGCCTATATGCATGTGTGTGTATGTGCCCTTGCATAAATGTGTGTGCGAGTGTCTATGCTTGTTTGTGTCCATCCATGTGGGTTTGCATGTGATACAACGCACATGTGTATGTGTGTGAATGCGTTAGGATGCATGATGACCGTGCATGCAAGTGTGTGTGTGTTGGTGTGCTTGTGTGTGTGGATGTGTGTGTGTGTTGATGTGCTTGTGTGTGTGGGTGTGTGGGTGCGTGCGAGTGTAGATGTGTCGTGTGTGTGTGTGTGTGTGTGTGCGTGCGTGTGTGTGCATGCGTCCGTGAAAGTTGATGCACCTGTTTCCCCCTCGGAAATTGTCCTCGTCTCGACTAGCTACTTCGGCCTCCTCCTCTGAAGGATCGCTAGCTAGATAACTTACTGCCCGATATATCGCTGGAACCAAATCCCCCCACTTGGACCTGGGAGCTCGCCGTGACAAGACTCTATGGCCAATGATCGAGCAGACGAACGCTTGTCATTGTCCAATACGTCGGACACTAAGTCGGCATAGTGCGCACCGGATCCTGGTGCTCCCAGGACCCGAGTTGCCTGCTGTCAGGCCATAGGCTAGCTATGGCCTGCACGTGTCTTAGGAAGAGACTTCCTACGGCATTCTATATAGCCGCACAAATTGCGCTATTCTCTCTCCTCACTTCAGTCTTTACTGTGTAACAACTATATAAATTGAAAGGTTATCGGCCCGACCGCTGCCCGAAGACAACGCCCCTGCTGCGCCTGTGCCAAGCGGACATTCAGCCCTGCACAAGGTGATAGTTTTCCCTCTGCCTTGCTCGACGGCTTGAGTACTGCTTTTGGCCCTGGATTGCCTACGTTTCCACGTGAGGAATCTACTCTGCGCTGCCTCGCCTACTGCCCACACAACAGTTGTTGTCTCTACTTTCCGTCCAAGACGCCCAAGAAGCAGTCCAGAAGTCTCAGTAGATCCCAGAAGTGAGTTGTAAACTCATTAGATCACACACAGCGTTGCACAATCCTCTGAGATTGTTTGTGCCAAGGAGATATTCAGCCCTGCACACCATCGTACCCCCCCCACCCCCCCCCCCCCTCCTCTCAACCCCTGCCCTGCTACTATTACCACCATTTCAGAACACCAGGATCCCTTCGGATCCCCCTTCGCTGTCAACACTCCCTCCCCACTACCTCCGAACCGCACAACCAAGACTGAAGACCGACAAGCTTCACACCCGGTTTATTAACCCGGTGTGCAAGCCAAGACCTCAAGACCCCAGCGCCGCGCACGACAGACAACATGGCAACAACCATCTTCGATGGCACCTCTACATACAGTTCCCTGGCACAAGTTTGGACCCTTCCTCATCCGCCATCTCATGTCCCACCTAGGATGCATCTCGATCGCCATTGACGCGGCGATGGACCTGCCACCAAACGGGGAACCACCAAACGGGGAACCAGCAACAGGTGACGAATACCCGATGGAAGACACTCATTACCCAAATGCTGACCATGCTAATGCAACTATTGCAGCTCGTTCTGTTCCCCACCGCATCACAGTCGTGAAGAATGCTGTTGCTCTTAATGAAATCCTCAGGCACTGCTCAGAGCCCATCCAACAGGCCATCCTTGCAGCCACTGACGTTGCTGCCAAGGCCTACAGGTTCATGAAACTCACCTATGGAGAGCGAAACTCTGACCTGGAGACAAGTGCTGTGAGATCCATGTACAGCCTCAGCATGACGTCCTCTGAACCCCTGCAGGTCTACCTCTCAAGGAGCTATGAGTTATACTCCTTGCTTTCCCAAGTCAATGGAGTCAGTAACACCTCCATCCCTGCCTTTCTCAGCATCAGTGTGCAAGGACTATCAACCCGCCCAGAGTACAGTGGATTCAGATTCTCCTTCCACAACTCTGTCTGCCCTGATTTTGCAACCTTTCAGACACAGATCATCAGGTACCAAGTCTCCAACCAGATCTCTGACTCTATCAACTCTCCTGAAGAGACCGATCACATAGCAGCTGCTGCCTTCAGAGGAAGACCAAGGAAGGAACGTGTTCCATCAGCCCAGATGACCTGCTGGAACTGTGGTGGCTTTGGCCACAACTCCCTTACATGCAGCAATGAAAGCACCAACTTGAAACACAGACCACCTGCATCTACATCTGCCACCAGAGGCTCCCCATCACCACCTGGTGCATCAGCCAGGAGGTCCTCCAGCAAATCCAATTCCCCCAGGAGGGACACCAGAGTCTCCACAAAGGATCCCAAGAGCTACAGACGCCGTGACAACAGCAGACATGCACATGTTGCAGATGATGATTGTTCCACTTCCCAGTCTACCACAGACAATGAGGATGAGCACAACTTCATGGCACTGGCAATGACTGATGGACCCCAGCCCCTTCCGTATGCTGCTTCACCAAGAGGCAAGTCCACACCCCTGTCCCTGCCACATGCTTTCTTGGGTGACAGTACTTTCTTTGGCCCCATGAGTGATGCAGATGCATGTCTTATAGAGTTGGATGACAATGCCATGCCAGACCTAGTCTCAAGCGATGATGACACTGATGATGATGATGGTGATGATGGAAATGTGGATCTTGCTGACAATGACACTGATGATGACAGTGACACTCTTGATCCCTACCAGACAGCCCTCCAGACAGAATGGCTTTTAGACTGTGCAGCCCACTCCCACTGCACCAGTAACCCCTCCAACTTGTATGACATTCAGGATCTCCCCCAGCCTGTTAGCCTGCAATTGGCTGACCTTGGAGCAACCCCTCTCCTCTGCCTTCAGAAAGGGAAAGCTCACATCAGAGGGCATAAAGGCTCCCTGATCATCCTCAACGATGTACTTCTTGCTCCCCCCGCCCATGACAACAGCCAACATCATCAGCCTGCATGCAGCACACAGGCTCTCTCCAAACCTCCAAGTTCACATGTCGAGTGCTACTGCCACTCTCTCCTTACCCACCATCAAGGGATCCAAGATGCTCCTCCTATGCCTCAAAAGGCATGGTCTCTACTTTACTAGCACCCCTTGGAACCCTTCCTTCCCTACCCCTCTCCCTATCTCCACTCCCTCATCTACATGCCTTCCCCCATGTCCCCCCTCCCCTTTGGTCCTCATGATGGTTACCAAGCCAGCTGTGATGGTCACCCAGCCAGCTGTGATGGTCACCCAGCAGCCAGCTGTGCAGTACAATGATGACTTTGTTGGCAGCTGCTCCATCCCACCTGGTACAAACAGCAGCTCCAGCAGTCTTCCAGATCTGGCCCCTGCCATTGGTGATGATGACCTGCCTGACCTTGCACATGCCTGTCCACCATCCATGCTCCAGTCAGACAATGGGGGAGAATTCACATCACACCAAGATGATCTCTACACCACTTCCTCACATGACTTCATCCCAGATCCTGCTTACTCTACCACCCCCATCCAGCAGCTTCCCACTGTTCCCTTTGATGACCTCTGTAACTTGACAGCAGCACAAGCCAGAATAGAGATGGACCTCATGCTAGACCAAGCCAGGACTGCATATGAAGATGCCCATTCCCTATCGATGGACAAGGCCCCTGCACCCAGTCTGAGCTCTCACAAGCACTTAGGTTTGACCAGTGGATTCCCTCAGCTACTTCCCCCTCTCCTGATCAGCCCCTCACTCATGTCAACATGAACACCTACCCAGTCCACTTCCTTAACAACTCTGGCCTCTCCAGAACCAGGTTTGGAACTCTGCTGACTACCCTCAACAACTCCCCTTCCTCCCTTAGAGCCTTTAGCATCAGACCTAGACAGCCTGTTCCCACCCTTATCCGCCAGTTGACCACCCAGTTCCCTACCCTGATAGCATCTGAGCAGAACAAGTTCCCCAGCAGACAGATGCATAGCAGCCCTTCACCAGTCTGTGGACCTCTCCTCAAGCACGTCAACAGATTGCAGCACATGGTCCACATCTACCCCACCGTTTCTACAGCTGACAGGCCCAACCTTCAGTGGGCCATCTGCCTACAAGCAGCCATGGTCCAAGCACATGCAAGAGTCCTAACCGCCTGGCCCAAGATGCTCATGCATCCCATCAGCTGTGTGTACCCTGGAGGCAAAGTCATTTATGTCAACAACCTCAGCATGCACTGGAACCCAATGGATTTCTTATTCATCAACATGCTGGATACCCCTAGGATGTCCAGGAAATCTTTCTCCACTCTGCTCAGGAAAATCCACCAACAGTTGGAACTTGATGGATACCCAGCATCCGGCACCTAAATATGCCGGAATAGTTTCTTGCTCTCTGTTGTTTTAGCCATGAACACTCTAGGATTAAACTGCGTACTGTTTTCTGTACTGGTGTCTTGTACTGCCTTATGTACTGATGCCCATTTTGATTTAGATTCCCTCATCAGTATACTGCAATATGCCTGCAACACTCTAATTTAGGATGATCCCAAATTATGGGGGGACTAGCACAGACATCTTGTCTAAACTTATTCTCTCATCTCAAATCATGCCCTACTTCTCGTAACCAAACAAGCTTGCAACCCTGCAGCCTATCTGCAGTTTCCTTCCAGCTTCCTAGCAGCCTCCCTGCAAATTAGCCTGCAGCCTATCTGCAGTTTCCTCCTAGCTTCCTAGAAGCCTCCCTGCTATCTAGCCTGCTGCCTCTAAGTTTCCTACCAAGGCCAGCTACTCTAGTAGACTGACATTGATCTGTAGATCTCTGCTAATGTGCCGTGTCCTCTTGGATCCTGTTCTGAATAATTTATTATTTACAGTCTCTCCTACCAGCCATTAGCATCTCTCCCAAGTCTTGCCAGCCTTTATATTACTATAATTTCCTTATGCCCCTCAGTTAATTCCAGGAATTCTTGTACCCAAGAATACCTTGAATTGGGGGGGATGTTATTGTCCGATACGTCGGACACTGAGTCGGCATAGTGCGCACCGGATCCTGGTGCCCCCAGGACCCGAGTTGCCTGCCGTCAGGCCATAGGCTAGCTATGGCCTGCACGTGTCTTCAGAATCTTCCTGGAGACTTCCTATTCTATATAGCCGCACGAGTTGCGCTATTCTCTCTCTTCACTTCAGTCTATACTGTGTAACAACTATATCAATTGAAAACGCTAAATAACTGCTGTTCAGATCGAGAAGTGGCGCGAAGACTAAGCGTCTAGTATTCAGATCGAGTATATATTATATGATATAAATAATTGCTGCTTTATAGACTTCGTCGTCTTTACGTTGTTACCCACTGTACAGTCACTATCTCAGCCACCACTCCGTGTAATGATGCCTAAGTAGGCTCATTTTACGGGGGTTTCAAAGACCAATCCATTGAGGTTGGTCTAGAGACCATTGGGAATGTTTGAAACATAGAAAATCATCATCATCAATGTTACATTGTTTGGTGGGGCTTGGGGGTCAGGGCCCCTTGGCCCCTTATGCCCACCTTCAATATTCTTCAATAACCAGGCCTTCAATAATCAGGTCTTCAATCTAAGTTTCAACCGGGCATTCAATAATCAGCTCTTCAATCCAAGCTTCAATCAGGCATTAAACAATCAGGTCTTCAATAATCACTAATGTATGTATTTGATTGCCGGTCCATCGAATAACATCAACTAGCACTAGTCACCAGAACGAAATAGACGCACAGGAAGGGAAAAAGAAGAATGAGGTCTCGCTCTGTACGTCGTTGTACAAGTGTTGGTTAGGGCGTTTGTGTGTGTGGAGAGAGAGAGAGAGAGAGAGAGAGAGAGAGAGAGAGAGAGAGAGAAGAGAGAGAGAGAGAGACCCTGGACCCCCCCCCCCCCCCCCCCCCCCCCATGTGCTTGGGCAAAACATGTGGTTGGTCTCTCCCCCACACACCAAATACTAGTCCAGATTTTGGGCTGGTATTTAGTAGAGGAACACCTTAGTTTCCACTCCCCATGTCATTATGAAACTAAGTGCCTGGAAAGCAGGGGGCCCTTAGTTTTGTTCATATACCTACGTTGGAAGTTTTTAAATCTGCCTTACCCCCCCCCCCCCCCCCCCCCCCTCCCCCCAAAGGCCCATATCTCCTTCAGGGATTATAATTAGGGGGTCAAAGTAGTGTCAATAGTGATCCTTTCGACGAGCTCTATCCATTTGTGATCTTACATTTGGATTTGATCAAAGTTTCACAACACGGTCAAACAAACACCCTTTCTCAGTCCTGATTCTGAGCTGGGCTAGCTAGTGTTGGTGTTTGAGAATTTGAAGGTTCTGTTTAGCCTAAGTTGCATGCCTAAGTACTCTCCTTATACCCAAGAAGTTTGGGGATGAAATATTGAGTTTCTGTTTTGACTCAATTTTAACACTTGGTGTACTTGGAACCTGTGGAGGTCACTACTCGAGCACTACCACGACACATTTACTCAGTCTCGAAAACAAGCGCGGATTCGGAATGCTCTCGTCGAACCAGTTTCGTGAGTATGCTAACCTTCGTCAGATTCCGTCTGGTGAGGAAGTTACGAAGATATTTCCGAAACCGGCTCGACTTCTGTACTAGGATCTGCCAGCCTGGCAGATGCCTCGACTTGGATCTAGAGGATGACGCCTCCATATTTACTCGCTGTCGGAAATAAGCGTGGATTCGGAAAGATCTCGTCGAGCTTGTGTCATAGGTCATTTTATCAGAGGCCGAGACCTGAGGAAGTTTTGGCGTCTAACAGTTTTCACCAGAGGATATTTCTGAAAGCCGTCGGACCCCCTCCCTCCCCTCCCCTCCCCCCCCCCCCCCTTTTTGAGGGTCGATATCTACCGCCCCCACAGCAACTTTCGGGTACCGGGTTTCAGGCAAATCCAGGGGGGGCGGTTGGCTCTTCAGATTGGCTGCCTCCAAGAAGAAGCCTATGAACATGCAGCATCAGCGTCCGAATTCAAGAATCATTATTCGCGCGTTTTGTCAACAGATGCTCCTGGAGTCAGAAAATTCGACCATCGAATCCAGGAGCATCTGTTGACCAAACGCGCGAATAATTATTCTTGAATTCGGACGCTGATGCTGCATGTTCAAAGGCTTCTTCTTGGAGGCAGCCAATTCGGAGAACTGGCGCCCCACGTGCGCTGCCTTGTTGCAAACTATCAGGTCAGGGCATGGTAGGTTCCGAGACAGTCGAAATCAGAGATCTCTGGTCGAAATGCTCGGTTTCAGTACTCTGAAATTTCCTGTGCGCCCCCCCACATTTTCCGACCTTTTCGATGGTTTCGGGGCTTACGACCCCTTTAGCCCCGGATTTCAACGTGCGGTACACGAGCAACTTCCTGAGGGCCCCGTGCTGGAAAGTACCTAATTTTTTGAAAATGTCAGATGTTTTCCTTGACGCTCAGTTTCTATCAATTCAACTTCATGCAATGTGATGTTTAGCACAATTTGATGGCGATTGATCGATTCCCTGGCTCAATCTGTGCTTTGTGGAGCTCGCAGCAGTCACTTACGTACTCGTGTACGGTGTACCCTCGGTACTTTCACGCAGCTTTCGCCACAGGCCATGGCAGGAGGTGAATCTACAATGTTTACTCCGGAAAATGCTTCGCGTTTGCTTTCTCCTTTGCTTTTCACGGAGACATCGGAAGATAAAGAATTGGCCTTTAGACCGTATATATTATACGCTCGCGTAGACAGTGAGTCAGAAGTCCCGGTTGACAGCACCGGAAATGCCGGTCTCAAATACCCCGGCGAGAAACTGGCTAGAAGCGACTATGGTCGTTGTGTTCTGTTATCACGTAATCACGTAATCAGTTATACTGTTGGTGGTGGTTGGATGCTGACCTGTCATGTCGCAGAACCCTTCCCACCCTGTTTCCCACAAGGCGCGAAGAATTAAACTGAACTGGGAGCTTGCGTGTAAGCTCCCAGTGGCCTGTCCCTCCATCATTGTCTAGGAATCTCACATTGTTCCTTAATTTATGCTCATTGTAACTACTGCACACTGGGAGCTTGCGTCTTCGTCCTGGATGAGCTGGGCACCGTGAGCTGGGGAAAGGGTCACTCGGTAATAGTCACACCAGTCGGCCACGGTTCCGCATACATATAAACCCTAGAAAACTGTGGATGTTGTTCGATTCCTGAAAAAGCGCAGTACTGCGAATAACTTCTGGCATTCCTGACAACTAGCACTCGGTACCAAGGAGTAGAGCTTGGGATCTTATTGGATTCTCAGTGAGTATGCGCTACCTGGGCTGGTTTTCCATTGCTCTCTCTGTCCCTCGCTTTGTGGCCGCTATTGCCTCGAAGGCGAATTCTTGTCGTCTTCAAGATCGCCAACTGCATCGTTGACGCTTTGTCTGGGAAATTATAGCATCCTCCCCCTGATTTGATTTAGCATCGTCGTGAATTTGTGTATTCCTAGTCTGTGCCCGACCTTTGGCAGCTGAATATGCGATGATGCCTGAGTCCTATACCTAGCCCGCAGGATCGAAAATCAAACTCACTATTCTCAGAAACGTGCCGCTTGAACTGTCTACTTGACCTGACCCACCCAACTTCTCTGCTCATTTCCTGGTCTCAGATTTCGAAACTTAGAATGCTTGCCGATGTTTCTTCCGACTGGTTGCTTTCCCCAGCCTCTGAAATGAAGGCCTTCAATTCCAGGTTCATGTCAGAAGAGGTGAGGCTCTGCCATCCTGTTCCCCATAGTTCCCCATCGTTCTAAGTGCGCCCGCAACAATTGCTGCTACCTCCACCAGTCTTCGCTGCTTTTGACTCTTTTCTTGTCCACATTCTCCTGTCCCACTCAGAAATCTCCACATCGTGCTGTACTTAACCATCGTAGCTTAGTTATGCAATGCCTGAGCCTTTCCTACCGACTCATATCCTAGATTTGAGAGCTCGATGCCTATGTCACGTTGTTGTCTTAGGCCCACACTGCAATGGGTAGCGCGTTTGCCTCAATATTCCGCTCGCGCACCTGTAGACTTAACTTGGACAGCATCCGCGTGAATCGAAATGCGGTTCGGTCTGACGAAGGGTAGAATTTCTCTACCCAGTGCCTCCCAAGTTTCCCCTTATTTCGTTGCAATCGCAATATTAGTTTATCTGACGATTCGTGTAGATTCTTGACGTCGGGGTTGTATGGGTCTGCAAATTCGACGGTGAATATTTACCCTTGTTCCAAGTCTCGCCGATTCCGCCTGTGTATCCCACTGAAGTGCTGATATACCTGCAAGTAGTTCAATCTCGATGGCAGTGACCGATTCTGGCAGTCCAATCCTTTCAGGCACGGAAGGTCCAGAACGTCTGGGGCGGCTCTCCTTCGTACCGATGCGAGATCCACTCCGAACTTTAGTCTCTGTCCTGCAGCTGGGTTACATGACTTGCGACTCCTCTTCCCCCTCCCCCAACTCCGCCCCCTCTTGCCCTTCCCTCCCTCCCTCCCCAACCTTCGTCCTCGTACCTCCAGCCCTGTGCTGATGTCTTCTCATTTACTTTACCTTGCAGGCTTCGCCTGATGCAATTGTGCCATCCAAGTTCCAATGCTCCTCCAACAGTGGGTCATCAAATGCCAGTGAGCTCATTGAAAATGATTTTGAAGGTGACGGCCACTGTGCTCCACAGCAGGTTGAGACTGCCCGAAAGAAACAACGACATGATGGCACCTTTGCAGATCGTGGGCCGTTTCATTTCATGAGTGAGGTTGAAGTGACTTCCCTTCAGAGGGACTCGGGATTCAACCTGTCTCTGGAATTGGATAGGGTTGTAAGCTTGGGCTCAATGATAATACCTGAGTGGGCCTCCATGGATCTGAAGGACATGTTGCTCCCTGAATATTCTGTTGAATTGCCCCGATCTTGCCTAGGAAGTTCACATGTTCCAAACAGCATGTTCCATGCTTATGCTGGTGCCCTTTCTGACCCTGAAGCCACCCAAGCAGCAGCAGCGTCGCCTGGAGCATTTGCCAACATAGCTTACAACTCTCATGTCTCAGCCCAGGGCTACGTCATCCCCTCTGACTTGAATAACACGCGACGCAAGTGCCTGAGCGAACAAATCCAGAAGCTGATGCAACTGCTGCCCACTGTCTCTCCCTCTGGACCTGCTGCCTCACTCCCCCAAGCAAAGCTGAAGAATGGGCTGGGTGGATTGCAATCCGCCTTGCGCAGTGCTGGCCTCATCTCTGACAACAAGATGTCCGGCACCATGAGGCAGTTTGAATTTGACACTGATGCCAGCCTTCATTGCTCTGTCTTCTCTGACGCTGCTATCCAAAATGACCCTTTCGATGTAGAGATGCTGATGGACTTGGACCTGGGTATGTTTGATGCGCCCACGCGGGCTAACAGTCTAGAGGATGTCCTTTCCTCTCTGATCGATCAGGCCTCTGCCATGCAGCAGAAGATGATTGCTACAACAAAGGACAGCCCCGCAAAGGCTTCTGCCATGCAGCATGCAATGATTGCTGCAACAAAGGACACCCCTGCGCCTTCTGCCTTGGCTACCACATCTCGCAGACAGATGCTGCAAGCTATCTTTGCCAAGCACCAGGGGCAGGCTGTGATTACACCCGATGAGACCAGTGTGCACTTGACTTACCAGCAGCACGCCCAGCCTCACCCCACTGTTGCCCCTCACAACTTTGCTGTGCGCCCTCCTACGTATTCCAACAACCCAAGCTTCACCCAAGCCCATGGGAGGCCCCAGGCTGCCCAGCCACAGCCCAACAGCTTGTCAAGATTTCAGCTCATGGCTGCCAGCGAGCCTGACAATTTGCTGTCTTTCAAGAGCACTGTGACGACAGGTAACTTCTTCCCCATCCCAGAGCGTCCACAGCGACTGATGCACGCCCCAGTCCTGACAAAGCAAGGCAACCCTGCTGACGACTTCTTCGCCCGAGGCAGCATGAGTGTCATGAAGCCCAAGCCGGAAGTAAATTACGGAAATGATGGCAAGAAGCTTATGCACAGTAACTCCATGGACGCGTCCACCATTAGCTTGTACACCAACACCTCGACTGCCCCCAGCTGCTCCACTCCGGCTGGGTTGGGCTTGCACATGCACCAGCAGCTGCACAAACAGCAGCAGCACCACCTCATGATGCTGCAGCACCAGCAGCAAGGACACCGCCATTGTTAAGGCTGCCCTCCAGTCTCGCTTGCGGCATGTGAGACTCGCCTCTTGTTTTGGCAGTGCACTGATGCTCGTCCGTTGGTACCCTTGTTCCGTTTCTTTTCCCATTCAGTATTTCCCTCAAGAAGGCTGTGTAGTCTGCTGATGTAGATTATGAAGGACTGTTGCATCATCTCTCTCTCTCTCTCTCTCTCTCTCTCTCTCTCTCTCTCTCTCTCCATCATCTCTTTGCCTCTCGCTCTCCTCCCCCCCCTTTTTCCCCCTCTCCCCCTCTCTTGGTGCTTTGAGAGGGGAGCAGAAACTGCAAAAACTGCAATAAATTCTGAGTACCTCATTCTCCGCTGTATGGTCAAGTGATGGGATCACTAGTCTTGCCTTCTAGACTGAATGACCTCTACTGCCATGTGTGTAAACACTGCATATCTGTGGGGTCTTTCTGTACACCTTTGGCACCCATGTACACCCAGAATACACCCATGTACCGCCAAATAAACGCGCGTTGAAGACCCCCTATATGTGCAGGAGATGGATGGCAGGTAGGAAAAGCAATTGCCAGCTTGCGTATTTGAATCTGTTTGTGATCACTCGACAAGGTAACGCATGTCTGTTAATCACAAAGCGATTCCCTGTGATCAATTTGAAGGGCATGTGAATGCTCTGATTGATTCATGGTATGCAAGTCCTTTCATCACTGAAGTCTTCCAGACTTCAGAAACTAGTTAGCGTAAGAACCCTGAGGGACCTGGGGGCCTGCCAAGAGTCTTATGATCACATATCGATTCTATGTGATCAATTGATAAGGGCATGTGAATGCTTTGATTGCTTCTTGTTACGCAAGCCCTTGCGTCACTTCATCACTCCAAATATAGGTAGCGTATATACCCCGAGGTCCCCAGGGGTCTACTAAGAGCCCCCATGGCTCTATTCGTACATGAAAATCAGTATGAATGTAGCTACTTGTCATGATGCTGAAATAGTCTTAGCTTATTATGTCCGGCCTGTTCTTTCCAATTTTTGGGATGTCTCAAAGAGTAGTAGATATATATTACAAGATTGAAGTCCTGGTATTTGCTCTGCGTCTAGTCATCTCACTCTCTATGCGTGCTAGAGTACTGTCCGATTGACAAGCCAACATAATTTCTGCTCCCCCCCCCCCCCCATCACCACCATGCCACTGATTTCCGGCTTGAGGCATGTCTGATTAGTTTCAATCAATTCTCGTCAACTTTCCAATTACATTAACTTGTTTCCAACTTGTGGTTCCCAACTCTGAATAGCCGATCTAAGTTGCTGGTCACTATCACTGTTCATAGTTCTTCTTTTCAGCTACGGGTAGCAGCTACTAGACAGTTCCCCGAGCCAGCCACTGGCTTAAGCCCCAAGATTTCAACAGTTTGGGCCATGAGATATTGTCAGCTTCCAGACACACTAGTTAGAATCAGCTTAAGCTGACTAGCCAGTCAGGGGAGCTGCCTAGAAGCTGCTGCTCTGATATAAACTGAAAAATACTGTCACTATTCACGTCTTTCTCTACGTGTTGTAGCTGCTTTCCTGCTCCTAAGTCAGTCCATTTCCAAAGCTGTTTAGGTTTCATCGCGTTGTTTGGGGCACATCGCCTTGTTTGGGGTTCGTCACCTTTTTGGGGGAAACAGCTTCTGCAGCTGGCTCCATGTGAGCTGTCTTCGGCTTAGGACTAACAACAAGGTATCACTGAATCTGACAGGGCCTTGAGAACTTGATGATGTTGCATTTGCTGGTTTCTTGTCCTGGCCGAGAACGCATGCATGTGCATGGGGATGCCTATTATGGCAGCTGCATGTCCTCCCAACCTCATAACAGGCATCCTACCGCACTACTATCACTTTCACCCAGCACGGACCAGGCTTGTGCCAAGTACCATGCGCATCCTGGCTTGATGATATAGCATTTACCAGCCTTTGGGCCCGGCCGAGAACACATGCATGTGCATGGGGATGCCTATTATGGCAGCTGCATGGCCTACCAGCCTCAGGCCTACTAGGCATCCTATCGCACCAATCTAGTACACAAGCCACCTATCTTGTGCCAATTATAGTGACAAAAAGGGTACACAAGCTACTGTTATACCATATATAAGTAAGTACATAGGCAAGCTACTGTGATTCCTTCACGACACAGTAGTTGGCTGCAGGTTTCCTCTATGAAGTAAGTAGTTGAGCTTCCTGGAATCTCCTACTTATTACTGAATGAGATTTAGGGAGTGGAGGTGGTCTATAAGTCGGTGCATTTACAAGGATACAAGTATTGAAAGGATGTGTGGTGATGTCAAGTTGGGGGGGTTCTATGGGAATATCTGGTTGGTCCGTAGGTGTTTGAGCGAGCATCCCTTGAGGGTAGTTACGAGCTCGTAGTCACTAGGGTTGTAGTTCTCAAGGGCCGAAATCGTTGAGTACTTGATTTTAATTGGCGAATGGCAGCTTCCAGCCAGCTTCTCTCGCATGTCTCTAGGCCAACTCTAAAGCAACCTACAATACCTGTATGCCAGCATGGCTAGGTGCTTGACAGAGCTAACTTTCGTGTTGACATAATGACTTGTCTAGGAGCTGGGTTAAAGCTGCCAAGACTTCCAGCCATATTGTAGAGGAAAACCACCACCACCACTGCTCATACACATACACATATCCAGTTTTGGGGAGTGAAGACTAACCAACCATCTCTAATGCACACACACAAGCTTTGGGCTTTGTTGCATGGTTATTTAAAAGGTCTCCACTTGGTGCAAGTAGTAGTTATTTGAACAAGTATGTTTTGAAATGCCTTATGACCAGTTTCAAAAGATTCTAGCTTGCATCTCACTGCATGATTTGGAGTTGGGTCTCGAACTTTGTATTTTGTACCTCCACTTTCTCAGGCAAATTTTCCAAGAATTCTCGATTCTTGGGCCAACATTCTGAAGGCTGGGGTACAAACTATGGTTTCGAAACCCAAATCCAAATCATCCGCTGAATGGCTTGAACTTGGTTACATAGCTCCAGCCAGAAATTCGGCTGCTCGCCGACTTTTTTTATTAGGTAGTAAAAAATTAACCAGAAAAAGTGGAATGCTGGATGGCTATAATCCAATGAAGAGAACTACTGCATGCACGGAGCATTATCAATATCATATGTATGGTATTTGTGTGGAATATGTCTGCTTTTAGACTTGCATGGACCAGCCTGGGTCTAGCTGGACCAGCCTAGCCCATGCATAACATATGCTATAATCATACTCATGCATCAATCATACTATTGATACCAGCCTACCGTACAGAAGCTAGTATAGAAGCTATGTCTGTTCCCATCCAACATGGAACCCAAAACGGAGCAGAGACCTTGTCAATGACCATGCAACACAGCCCCAAGCTTGTGTATGTGTATGCGCATTGTAGATGGCTGTAGTCTTCATTTTCCCAAACAGGATTGTGTGGTAGTGGTGGTATTACTCTACAATATGGCCGGGAGTCTTGGCAGCTAACAACTACTGCATGCATGGAGCAGAGAACCCTCACATAATGTAGTTGTTTGTTTGAAATGCCGTATGACGAGTTTCAAAAGCTTTCAGCTTTTGAAAATGGTCTCACGACATTCTAACTGACACTGATGGGATCATACGAGGGTTGTTTAGATGACTAAATATCGACACAAATGGAATCACACGAGGGTTGTCTAGATGCCTGAGGATTGTCATGGTGGGTTAGAGGTTTGGAGCTTCCAGAAATGTGTCAGAGCAATGGTAATTAGCATTGGCAATTATAAATGCTTGTTTTTGTCCAAATGATACCTAAACTAACCAAGGCCTCTCAATATACTGAGAGCTCAGGATGCCGTTGAATCTCGTATCCCTGCTCCATTACAGGCTGTGCGCCGTTCCAGTTGTAGGGATGACGAGGGTTACATTATCCTCACTCACCCAGAGCACGAGGATAATGTAACTAGCAAGAAGAAGAAAAAACAATTAATCCTCGACCGCATAATCTCCAACCAGCTTGTTTAGGCATGACAGCATGTTCTATCAGCGAACCATGGGTTGGATATGCTTCTACCAGCTCACCAATCGGGACGATGATGGTGAAGTTGTGCCTAGGTTTTTATTTGATTACATGTGCTATCAACCCACCATGGGTTGGATATGCTTCTACCAGCTCACCAATCAGGACGATGATGGTGAAGTTGTGTCAGCCTTTAGGCTGCTCGCGATCTGTATGTGATGCGATCTGTGTGCTGATGAATTTCTGAACACACTTCCGGAAACACTACTAAATGAAGAAGCTATCAATGGTGGGGGAATATTACGTATGATTGGGAGCCTTGTCCTTTTTTGGCACTCTTTTTTATTGCATGGTTCCTCCCCCTCCTCCCTCTTTCCATTAGGGTTCCCCTTTCCCCCCCAGCAGGGGGGAGTAGAACCTCCTGTCGATGACAAAGAGTGGTATTTGTACCTAACGGTATCAACCGTCATCGGAAGGCTGTCTAGTTTGGTTAGAAGCTGCTACACACATGTAGCCCAAAATGAAAACAGCATCACACAACATGCTTTGGCACACTCATTTGCAAGGGTAGATATCCAATGCCAACGACCTTCTAGGAAACAAAACGAAAATGCTTCGTCCTAAGTGCACTGGAAGCAACGTGGAAAATTGGTGGAGAGTGCTGGCAACTTAAAGATGCCAGGAACATGTTGCTCAGAGTGATCACTACATCTTATTCCACATTTCATGATTACTATATCTGTTAGCCATCACTGTCTTATAATTCCAATTACTACTGCTCTTTGATGACTACCAGATCATCAATCGTGTGGGAGGCAACACTTTTGTCTTGTTTGTGTTGTATTAAATGATAAACCTTTAGTCTGCCGACCCTCTAGAGGCTGAATACTCATGGGTAGTAGGAACACCATTCACCACACTCTAAAAACCTCCTTTCGACTGAACTACCTACACTCTTTCAACTCTGGGATATCCTGTCATAACATGCAGCGAGGTGTATCTAAATATCGTTTTTCTTCCTTGGCGATGGGAGCACTAGGACACAATTGTATTATATGTCCCTACTTGTAAAATGAATACGTGTCACACTTAGTCACGCCCTCCTTTGTCGACCCTTATTATTATTATAATACAAACTAGGTACATACATATCACATACCGGTATGTCCCTAGTTAGAATAAAACTTAAGCACGGCTGACTAAAAGGTGGCCGCTTATTCCGTGGTCTGAACAATGGTTATGGTTAAGGTAAAGCGGTCAATCCGGTTATAGAATTTCCTACTGGTATTAATCGTTCCACAATCCACATATATGGTTCAGGTCAAGCTATAGTGCATTGAGGGGAAGCCACTCTTCTTTGACCAGATTGGTATGTTCCGCTGTTCCAGCAATGTTCCTGAAAGGTGTATCTATCTTTCTTTGTAGCCCATACTTTTCATGTGAGCCTTACAAGTTCCAACAGTCTTGAGCACAAGGACTGGCAAAACACTTGTTAAGTGCAGCCGTATCTGACTTAGTGACATACCGAATATGCTACACCCAGATATTTTGGCAGTTCATTCTGTACAATTGATTGTCAGCTTCAAGGTGCCCTAGGTTGCCTTAAATTTGGCTGAATAGTCAGGCATTTCCCTAAGTAATTATGTGACTGCCGAAGATGGCGGGCAGCCAACCTTCTGGGTGGAGCCAAGTTAAAAATAAATAAATAATGGAAATTTGAATATCCAAGAATTGTCACAATGACCTCTAAGGACGTGCCACGGTGGGATTGAGGGAACTGGATCGTAAGTACGCGGTGGTCGAGCTGACATCGCATCTAGATTCCAGTTACCATGCCAGTCGACGACCCTCCGGATGGGCCCAAGCGCACTCAAGGGGGGGCGAACACTCGAACCCCGCACCTGCTGGCTGCTGCGATCTTTCTCCAGGGTGGAGCCATTTTACCATGTTCAAGTTCAAACTGAATACCGGTACCGTAGGCGCATGATAAGTTGGCGAAGAAAGAAGACAGCGAGTGTCTCGCGTCCGTTTCCTCGGGGGCGGTGGTGTTTCCATTGCCAGGATAAGGGGCCATTGTAATATTTCTTTTTTTGGCGGATGAGATGGCGGACAGGTGTCCGCCATCAATTATTTTCGCCAAACGGGGAGCACTGGCGGATTGGGCCATCCGCCAACATTTTGCCAGGCCAATACAGTCAGTGCAGTACACACAGTTGTTATTGACCAGTTCTCCCGGCTCAGCTAGAGTGTCTTGGGGCACCAGGCCTTCCGCCTGGAAGCTTCCATAGTAGTGCCTTCACCCGTTAGGGCCGGCACCTACCGGCGGCAGTACCCTAAGGTACTGTCGCCCTTTCCCTTCTTATACCTTGCCTGCCGCCTGGCATGCTATCACGATAGTAAACGTAGCACCTTCGCCTACTCCCTGTGTCAGTCTCCACGAGATAATACTCCGGAAGCTAAAGGTTATCGCTCACCACGCCGTCCCGTGTTCCAACTGCAACAGTCTTCCACGCCTGTTACCCTGTCGTAGATCCCGAGCTCCGCGCACCTGCAGTGCCTTCCACAGTTGCCGTCGCAACAACCGAAGGAAAAGGATCTCAGTTGCAGAATCTTCTCTGATTGCTAGGCAAACCCGCTGGAACACCAGCCCCCCCCCCCCCCCACCCCCCCACCCCCCTCCCCCCGGGGTACCCCCCCCACCCCCCCCCCCGCCCCCCCACTCCCCCCCCCCCCCACTGCGTCAAGCCATCAATTCCCTTCTCCCTAATCCGCGCCGTCACCTTACCTCTCCGGCCCCGCAAGCCATCTGTACCCCCCCTCCCCCCCCCCCCCGCCACCCCCCCCCCTCCCCCCCCCCCCTCCTCTTCAACTACGAGTCGTCTCAGCCCTTGCCTGAATGAACCCCCCGTCCGGCGTCTAACGCCGCAGAGTTCCATCACTGGCTCAACTTAGGACATCTCTCAAGAAATTAAGGTGATGGAGCGAAAGAAAGTAGTAGAGACTCACACCAAAACAAAATTAGATTCTAGCATCTTCATCATGCACAACTTGTCCCACGCTGCTCTCAGACTCCAGTACATGAAAAAACTTCAGGCACATAGACTTATTAATCTTGGCTCGTGATGTGTATGCAGACTGGGTATTTCCGACAACATAGATTCATCAACAGATCTAGTGCGGGATACCACAGCTCAACATGCTCCGAACTTATTCCCCATCCATGAGTGATCCATATCCCATGTATCTATCGACAAAGACCCAACCAGCCAGAGAAGTTTCCCCAGACACAAAAGTCACAGACAGCCAGAACAGACGAACAACCAGTGCACCCAATATGGCTCTCAATGCAAAAAAAAAAAAAAAATGCGAACACGCAACACCCGCAGCATATACAAAAAACTGGATCATGGACACAGGTGCAACTTGTCCTCCCACATGACTGAGATGCCAAGCCTCCTATATGACATAAAAGACAAAGCTCCCCATAAAAGTCCAGACAGCCTCTGCCACACTTACATTACCAAAGTCTAGCACAGCCCTCATCAGAGGAGAAAATGGGAAAAAAAAAAAAAAAAAAAAACTTCACAATCTTCTCAATGTCCACCTCAACTCAGATAAGAAAACACCCAACTTGTTTCTCCATGGCATCAGCCATCAAACTGTGCCCAACATGGAAAATTAAGTTTACATCTGACAAAGGCAACCGTGTGGTACGGCCGTGACCATGAATACAAATAACAAAGAAACAGTCATCATCTCAGGATCCATAAAGCGGCTCTGTACCTAGTTCCTGTAGTCAAACATACCCTACCCTTATCAGAGCGAATCTGAATACACACTGCTGTAGCAATGGCAGCTGTCTCCAGAAAAACCCCTATGACAGCTGAACTTCAACACATCAGATTAGGACATCTAAGCCTACAGCTCCTTAGCAACGAATGGCCTCAGAAAGACACTGGTGGTCATTGGAAACGACACATCACCTCATCTGCCATTTCGGAAAATGAGTAAGCAAACCTGTGAAATATGCATTCTATCTAAGATGGACAAAAACCCCACTATCCACCACATCTCACACTAGAGCTACAGACTATGGGAATCATTCACATGACATAGTGGAAAAGATGGAAAGTTCCTAGCCTAAATGGCACGTCTCTACTTCCAAGGCATTTCTGGGATGATTACTCCAAGTACTCCATTGTTACATACAAAAATCCAAATAGATGCACGTAGCCAAGTGCTACACATCACTGAGGCTTGAACGGGTATCGAGGTCCACACCCAAAACAAAATTGGGAAACCATTTTTTTGCGACAATGGAATCAGAATAACATTTGCAAACAAATTCAAAATTGGTCGTAAAAGAAAGGAATCACACCTCAACTTCACAGTCCCAGGAAAACCCCTCTACAAAATGGGTGGCAGCAGAGCGGCTGAACAAGAACTCTGGGCATGACAGGTCACAGCCCTTCTCCTCTCATCTAAATTCTCCCCAAACAGGTACTGGGCAGAAATGGTTCAAAAATGCAAAGTATCCTCAGAAAACCTCTCACCAACCTCTGAATCCAACAAAACACCATATGAACTATTCCATGGTGTCAAACCTAAGATAGACCACCTCCCAGGACTATTGGATGCACAGCATATGTACATGTCCCATCCCAAATCAAGGGATTTTCAAATTCTCACCATCAGTCAGAGATACAACTTCGGCTCCATTGGATACTTCAGACTCCAGAAAAGCCTACAGAGCGATGCAAGTGGTAGACTCCTCACACAAATGGGTCTTTTTTTGATGCCACAAGAGAGCAATCACCCTTTCAATGCGTAATTTGACTTAAACCTGGCAGGTCAAAAAAAGGATTCCCAGATGCAGACCCCAGCCAAGCCCCCTGTAGTACTAGGAACTATGAAAGATGATATCCCTCTTGTGTTTGAAGTTGATGAAGAGAATCTTGACCCCTCCTCTTCTTCCCCTGCCGTCTACCCCACCCAGTCTTGTAACTCATGGAAGAGGAGAGGTACCACCATCCTGGCCAGACAAGCTAAATATCAGACCCAATCCCAACCCAAAAGGCCTGTGGGGGGTGTACTACGAACCATGAGCAAGGAACCCTCTCTTCTAACCCCCTTAAACAGTTTTTTACCAGCCAACTTACCTACTCCACCAGCATCCACTCTCCAACCAGCAGCCAGTAACCTCATAACCACACAGTGTGAGAACAAGAGAATGAACACATCCTCAGGAAATTGAAAATCCAATACCCCCCATCTCCACCACACCAGGAGCTACCTCCAGCCACACAACTCCTAGCCCTGAGGTTTCAACCACCTCCCAGAAGTGGACCCATCCCTAGTTGAACCTAGACGTAGTGGCAGAGAGAGACTCTCCCCTAACTTTCTAGCCTTCCTAGCTGCAGACCAAGTTATCATTCCCAAAGAATGAAAAGAGAAGCTCTCTCTGGCCCTCAAGCCAAAGAATGGAGGGCAGCTATGAAAGAAGAACTAGCAGCTCTTGCACAGATGAACACCTGGTCCCTCTCAGAACTTCCATCAGGAGCAAAGCCATAGGAACCAAGTGGGTATTTGACATCAAACAGTCAGTTGATGGAGAAATTGTCAGATACAAAGCAAAGACTAGTTGCCAAAGGGTATGCCCAACGCCCCAGAATGGACTTATGATGAAGTTTTTGCACCAAGTAGCTAAGCCTGCTACCATTCGTTACATCCTCTCAATGGCAGCAAAACCCAAAGGCATTACCATAGCAGAGCCAGTTAGACGTTTCCACAGCCTTCCTCAATGGAACAGTTGAAGAAGAACTGTACTGAACCCAACCACCAGGATTGAACAGGACCACAGGCTCGTGCCGTATGTGGAAATGCCTTTATGGTCTCAAAACAAGCCTCAGACAGTGGTACCCGTCAAGGTAAAGGAAGATATGACAGCTATTGGATTGCAAGAGGTAGACGTAGACCAAGGTCTCTATGTTGCTCCCCAGCTCAACCAAACACACCCATTATCTGGGTACTCCTCTGGATGTTGATTGACTTCCTTCTGCTGTCCTTTGACAAAAACCAATCCTAGACAAGTACAAAACCACATCATGACGCTTTACAAGACTGAGAGACTCTCGGTGACCCCTCAGTTTTTGTTGCTTATGAAATCACAAGGAATGCTCAGCTGGCACCCTCCACATCTGCCAATCCAAGGTTCATCCAGGACTGCTGCGCACCCACAACATGCTTCCTGAACCCAACAGCACCAGATTCCCTGTGCCCCTTTCTACCAGATGCTCCACTGCCCTATGCCAGCAAAGATGCTCCAGACACAGGTCTACCACTTGCCCAAATTGTAGGCTCCCTCAACTACCTGGCAGTTAACACAATACCTGACATTGCACCAAGCAGTCAACAGATTGGCCAGGCATAGTGCACACCCGTTGCAATGACCACATGGAAGCTGCAACAGTTATGTATCCTCAAGTACCTGTCTAACACCCCAGACATGGCATCACCTACACCTTCTCCAACAAACCCCTCATTGGTTACTGTGACTCTGACCATGTGCTGGTGCCTGTCTCAATCACAAGGAAGTCCACAACAGGTTACGTCTTCCTCAACCAAGGGGGAGCAATCCTCATGGGCATCTAAGATCCAGGCATCTGCCACAGCATTGTCCACTACAGAAGCTAAGTCATGGCAGCTACTCTGCTGCCAAGAAGAAATGTGGTTGAGAAAGCTACAACACTCTGCCACCGGCATAGTTCCCCCTCCCCTCACCATCAATGGTGACAACCAAGCTGCCCTTAGTGCCTGGAACAAGAGAAGCTGTCATCCAGATGAAGCACACGGAGACCAGGTTCTACTCCTCAAAGAACAGTCCAAGAAAGAGGGCATCAAAATGAACTGGATCCCAACTGCTGCCAACATGTCGACATGCTCACCAAGCTCTGCCCAGGACCAAGTTCTGTGACTTCAGAGCAAAGATTGGATGCATTGCCAAACTCCAAAATGGACTAACTGTAGAAGCTTTGATCAAGAACCTGTGATATAGCATCACTCATGTCCTTGACCATGGGGAGCTACCTGCCTTCTTGCTTTCCTACAGATCCCTTACAGTCCATTACTGACCATAGTTTCCCAGCATTGATCTTGAAATCCTGACTCGTGATACTTTATAGATGAACTGGAAGTATCTCACTATATCCTTCCATCTGTGATAGCCATGAGCCAGCGGGGGACGTCTACTTTAGAGTTGTTTTATTAAATGGAAATCAAATATTGCTATCAGCCCCATCTTGATAAACAAAGCCATATGGCTGGCAGCTCCACAGCTGGAATCCAGTCCTATTTTGATAATATGTTCTCCTCTGAGTGTACTTTCACATGCCTTACAAGCCAGGCACCACTCTTTGACTCAGTTTGGCCAGTCAGAAGCCTTTCCCCTTGTGCTTCCATATGCACCAGATGTTTATTTTCACTCGAGCCTCCCTTCCGTAGAACCTCCTAATTCCAGGGATTCTTGTATATCAAGAATACCAGGAATTGGGGGGGACGGTATTGACCGGTTCTCCCGGCTCAGCTAGAGTGTCTTGGGGCACCAGGCCTTCCGCCTGGAAGCTTCCATAGTAGTGCCTTCACCCGTTAGGGCCGGCACCTACCGGCGGCAGTACCCTGAGGTACTGTCGCCCTTTCCCTTCTTATACCTTGCCTGCCGCCTGGCATGCTATCACGATTGTAAACGTAGCACCTTCGCCTACTCCCTGTGTCAGTCCTCACGAGATAATACTCCGGAAGCTAAAACAGTTGGGGGGGGAGTAACTCCCTTTGGACAACTTCCTTCATTCCCGACGACTTTTCATTTCTTTTCTGTTCAATTTCGTTATAGCCCTCGAGTTTATGAATCCTCAACCAGCTTTGGGCGCTCAGGTTTCGCCAGACCCTGGTTTGGCTCCTCCTCTGTCTCTCTGCCTACTGTTGCCCCCCTCAAGTTTTTTACATAGGGTGACAGGTCCGATATAGTTTATACTCCTGCGTATGCCCAGAATAACTCATTTCAGTCACACTTGAATCTGGTTTAAATTGGAAAAACGTAAAAAAGGGTTCTGCCATCCGCCATTGGTAACCTAAGCCAATTTATGGAGCACCCCAAATCTGTAACATCCGCCAACCTTAAAATCCGCCATAATTTTAGCCCTTTTTTGTTATTCACCGGGTTTTCCCGGTTCACCTAGAGTGACTTAGAGTGCACAGGTCTCCCGCCCTGTAGCACCGTACTGCAGTGTCGTTGCCAGCTATGGCACGGAGTCTGGTGTCGGCACCCTCAAGTACCGCACCATCTCAGTACTTCCTTCCTGCACTTCCCTCCATTGCTTTTATCTAACTGTAAAGATCTTATCCTCACCGACTTCCCCTCGTCACTGTGCTCTGCACGTAACTCCGGAATCAAAAGTTTACGGTCCCTTCGCTGCTAGATTGGCCTTCTGCTTTAACGGTATTCCGAGCAAAGGACATTTCGACTGTGCCACTGTGGTCGTGCGGAACGCTACATTTGAAAGGATCGAGTAAGCCTCTCCAACCCTGTGACAATTACCTCCCGTTGGGACTCGATTTTTGTGCACGACCATCATCCGCCATCCGGATCGATTACGCTCCATTGAGCAACCAAGCTGTCATCCAGCCAACCCGCCGACAACCCAAGACCACAAGACCACTGCGCCCCCCCCCCCCCCCCCCCCCCCCCCCCCCTCCCCCTCCCACGTCCGTTGCATAAGCAATAAGCAACAGATACTTCAAATTGCCAAATTGGCCCGCGCTTTAGCGCACTTGAAAACAAAAAAACTGCGCTTTGTAGTGCAAAAAGCGCAATAATTGCTTGCAGCGCCCACAAGGGGTTGCAAAAAACTGCGCTTAAAGCGCAGAGGGGGTCAAAAAGTAAGCGCTCAAAAGCGCGCGCTCTGAATTACCCTGATCTGTTAACCTGGGTTGTTCACCTAGGTTGTTCACCTGGGTTCTGTTCACCTGGGTTGTTCACATGGGTTGTTCACATGGGTTGTTCACCTGGGTTCTGTTCACCTGGATTCTGTTCACCTGGGTTGTTCACCTATATTCTGTTCACCTGGGTTCTGTTCACCTGGGTTGTTCACCTGGGTTGTTCACCTGGGTTATGTTCACCTGGGTTGTTCACCTGGGTTCTGTTCACCTGGGTTCTGTTCACCTAGGTTGTTCACCTGGGTTGTTCACCGGAGTTGTTAACCTAGTTTGTTCACCTAGGTTCTGTTCACCTGGGTTATGTTCACCTGGGTTGTTCACCTGGGTTCTGTTCACCAGGTTGTTCACCAGGGTTGTTCACGTGTGATGTTCACCTGGGTTGTTCACCTAGGTTCTGCTCACCTAGGTTGTTCATCTGGGTTGTTCACCAGGGTTCTGTTCACCTGGGTTGTTCACTTGGGTTGTTCACCTAGGTTGTTCACCTGGGTTCTATTCACCGGGTTGTCCACCTGGGTTGTTCACCTTGGTTCTGTTCACCGGGTTGTTCACCTGGGTTCTGTTCACTTGGGTTGTTCACCAGGGTTGTTCACGTGGGTTGTTCACGTGGTTGTTCACCTGGGTTCTGTTCACCTAGGTTGTTCACCTGGGTTCTATTCACCTGGGTTGTTCACCTGGGTTGTTCACCTGGATTGTTCACCATGGTTGTTCACCTGGGTTGTTCACCTGGGTTCTGTTCACCGGGTTGTTCACCTGGGTTGTTCACCTGGGTTCTGTTCACCAGGGTTGTTCAGCTAGGTACTTCACCTGGGTTCTGTTCACCTGGGTTGTTCACCTGAGTTGTTTACCTAGGTTGTTCACCTAGGTTCTGTTCACCTGGGTTCTGTTCACCTGGATTGTTCACCTGGGTTCTATTCACCTGGGTTGTTCACTTGAGTTCTATTCACCTGGGTTGTTCACCTGGGTTGTTCACCTGGGTTGTTCACCTGGGTTGTTAACCCGGGTTCTATTCACCTAGATACTGTTCACGTAGGTTCTGTTCTCCTGGGTTCTGTTCACCTGGGTTCTGTTCACCGGGGTTGTTCACCTGGGTTGTTCACTTGGGTTCTGTTCACCTGGGTTCCGTTCACCTGGGTTGTTCACCTATGTTGCTCACCTGGGTTGCTCACCTGGGTTGTTCACCTGGATTGTTCACCTGGTTTGTTCACCAGGGTTGTTCACCTGCCTTCTGTTCACCGGGTTGTTCACCTGGGTTGTTCACCTGGGTTCTGTTCACCATGTTGTTGACTTGGGTTGTTCACCTGGGTTGTTCACCTGGGTTCTGTTCACCTGGGTTGTTCACCTGGGTTGTTCACCTGGGATGTTCACCTGGGTTGTTCACCTGGGTTATGTTCACCAGGGTTATGTTCACCTGGGTTGTTCACCTGGGTTGTTCACCTAGGTTGTTCAACTGGGTTGTTCACCAGGGTTGTTCACCTGGGGTTTGTTCACCTGGGTTGTTCACCTGGTTTGTTCACCTGGGTTGTTCACCTGGGTTGTTCACCTGGGTTCTGTTCACCAGGGTTGTTCACCTAGGTTCTGTTCACCAGGGTTGTTCACCCGGGTTGTTCACCAGGGTTGTTCACTAGGGTTGTTCACCTTGGTTTTGTTCACTTGGGTTGTTCACCTGGGTTCTGTTCACCTGGGTTCTGTTCTCCGGGTTGTTCACCTGGGTTGTTCACCCGGGTTCTCTTCACTGGGTTGTTCACCTGGGTTGTTCACCTTGGTTGTTCACCTGGGTTGTTCACCTGGGTTATGTTCACCCGGGTTCTGTTCACCTGGGTTCTGTTCACCTTGGTTATGTTCACCTAGGTTGTTCACCTTGGTTGTTCACCTGAGTTGTTTACCTAGTTTGTTCACCAGGGTTCTGTTCACCTGGGTTGTTCACCTGGGTTATTCACTTGGGTTCTGTTCACCTGGGTTGTTCACCTGGGTTCTGTTCACCTGGGTTGTTCACCTGGGTTCTGTTCACCTGGGTTGTTCACCTGAGTTGTTTACCTAGGTTGTTCACCTAGGTTCTGTTCACCTTGGTTCTTTTCACCTGGATTTATCACCTGGGTTCTGTTCACCTGGGTTGTTTACTTGGGTTCTATTCACCTGGGTTGTTCACCTAGGTTGTTCACCTGGGTTCTGTTCACCTGGGTTGTTCACTTGGGTTCTATTCACCTGGGTTGTTCACCTGGGTTGTTCACCTGGGTTGTTCACCTGGGTTGTTCAACTAGGTTCTGTTCACCTGGGTTTGTTCACCTGGGTTGTTCCCCTGGGTTGTTCACCTAGGTTGTTCACCTGGGTTGTTCACCTGGCTTCTGTTCACCTTGCTTCTGTTCACCTGGGTTGTTCACCTGGGTTCTGTTCACCAGGTTGTTCACCTTGGTTGTTCACCTAGGTTGTTCACCTGGGTTCTGTTCACCTGGGTTTGTTCACCTGGGTTCTGTTCACTTGGGTTCTGTTCACCTGGGTTCTGTTTACCGGGTTGTTCACCTTGGTTTTGTTCACCTGGGTTGTTCACCTGGGTTGTTCACCTAGTTTGTTCACCTGGGTTGTTCACCTAGGCTGTTCACCTGGGTTGTTCACCTGGGTTGTTCACCTGGGTTTTGTTCACCTGAGTTGTTCACCTGGGTTCTGTTCACATGGGTTCTGTTCACCTAGGTTGTTGACCTAGGTTGTTCACCTGAGTTGTTTACATAGTTTGTTCACCTGGGTTCTGTGCACATGGGTCATGTTCACCTGGGTTGTTCACCTGGGTTCTGTGAACCTGGGTTATGTTCACCTGGGTTGTTCACCTGGGTTGTTCACCTGAGTTTTGTTCACCAGGTTTGTTCACCAAGGTTGTTCACCAGGTTTGTTCACCTGGGTTGTTCACCTGGGTTGTTCACCTGGGTTGTTCACATGGATTGTTAACCTGGTTTGTTCACCAGGGTTGTTCACCTGCCTTCTGTTCACCGGGTTGTTCATCTAGGTTGTTCACCTGGGTTCTGTTCACCGGGTTGTTAACCTGGGTTGTTCACCTAGGTTGTTCACCTGGGTTGTTCACCTGGCTTCTGTTCACCTGGCTTCTGTTCACCTGGGTTGTAAACCTGGGTTCTGTTCACCAGGTTGTTCTCCTTGGTTGTTCACCTAGGTTGTTCACCTGGGTTCTGTTCACCAGGGTTTGTTCACCTGGGTTCTGTTCACCTGGGTTTTGTTCACCTGGGTTCTGTTTACCGGGTTGTTCACCTGGGTTTTGTTCACCTGGGTTGTTCACCTGGGTTGTTCACCTGGGTTCTGTTCACAGGGTTGTTCACCTGGGTTGTTCACCTGGGTTGTTCACCTGGGTTGTTCACCTGGGTTTTGTTCACCTAGGTTGTTCACCTGGGTTCTGTTCACCTGGGTTCTGTTCACCTAGGTTGTTCACCTAGGTTGTTCACCTGAGTTGTTTACATAGTTTGTTCACCTGGGTTCTGTGCACCTGGGTTATGCTAACCTGGGTTGTTCACCTGGGTTCTGTGCACCGGGGTTATGTTCACCTGGGTTGTTCACCTGGGTTCATCACCTGGGTTGTTCACCTGGGTTTTGTTCACCAGGTTTGTTCACCAAGGTTGTTCACCTAGGTTGTTTCACCTGGGTTGTTCACCTGGGTTGTTCACCTGGGTTGTTCACATGGATTGTTAACCTGGTTTGTTCACCAGGGTTGTTCACCTGCCTTCTGTTCACCGGGTTGTTCATCTGGGTTGTTCACCTGGGTTCTGTTCACCAGGTTGTTAACCTGGGTTGTTCACCTGGGTTTTTCACCTGGGTTGTTCACTTGGGTTCTTCACCAGGGTTATGTTCACTTGGGTTATGTTCACCTGGGTTGTTCACCTGGGTTGTTCACCCGGGTTGTTCACCTAGGTTCTGTTCACCTGGGTTGTTCACCTAGGTTGTTCACCTAGGTTGTTCAACAGGTTGTTCACCTGGGTTTTGTTCACCTGGGTTGTTCACTTGGGTTGTTCACCTGGGTTGTTCACCTGGGTTCTGTTCACCTAGGTTGTTCACCTGGGTTCTGCTCACCTAGGTTGTTCATCTGGGTTGTTCACCAGGGTTCTGTTCACCTGGGTTTTGTTTACCTGGGTTGTTCCCTGAATTGTTCACATGGGTTCTGTTCACCGGGTTGTTCACCTGGGTTGTTCACCTGGTTCTGTTCATCCGGGTTGTTCACCTGGGTCCTGTTCACTTGGGTTGTTCACCAGGGTTGTTCACGTGGGTTGTTCACTTGGGTTGTTCACCTAGGTTCTGTTCACCTTGGTTGTTCACCTGGGTTCTATTCACCTGGGTTGTTCACCTAGGTTCTGTTTATCGGGTTGTTCACCTCGGTTTTGTTCACCTGGGTTGTTCACCTGGTTTGTTCACCTGGGTTGTTCACCTGGGTTCTGTTTCACTGGTTGTTCACCTGGGTTGTTCACCTGGCTTCTGTTCACTAGTTGTTCACCTGGGTTGTTCACCTGGGTTCTGTTCACCTGGGTTGTTCACCCGGGTTCTATAACACCTAGATACTGTTCAACCTAGGTTCTGTTCTCCTGGGTTCTTTTCACGGGGTTGTTCACCTGGGTTGATTCACTTGGGTTCTGTTCACCTGGGTTCCGTTCACCTGGGTTGTTCACCTATGTTGTTCACTCAGGTGGTTCACCTAGGTTCTGTTCACCTGGGTTGTTCACCTAGGTTTTTTCACCTGGGTTGTTCACCAGGGTTGTTCACCAGGGTTGTTCACCTGGGTTGTTCACCTGGTTTGTTCACCTGGGTTCTGTTCACAAGGTTGTTCACTTGGGTTATTCACCTGGGTTGTTCACCTGGGTTATGTTCACTGGGTTGTTCACCTGGGTTGTTCACCTGGGTTCTGTTCACCTAGGTTGTTCACCTGGGTTCTGTTCACTTGGTTCTGTTCACCGGGTTGTTCACCTGGGTTCTGTTCATCAGGGTTGTTCACCTGGGTTGTTCACCTGGGTTCTTTTCACTGGGTTGTTCACCTGGGTTATGTTCACCTGGGTTGTTCACCTGGATTGTTCACCTGGTTTGTTCACCAGGGTTGTTCACCTGCCTTCTGTTCACGGGTTGTTCACCTGGGTTGTTCACCTGGGTTATGTTCACCATGTTGTTAACTTGGGATGTTCACCTGGGTTGTTCACCTGGGTTCTGTTCACCTGGGTTGTTCACCTGGGTTGTTCACCTGGGTTGTTCACCTGGGTTGTTCACCTGGGTTATGTTCACCTGGGTTATGTTCACCTGGGTTGTTCACCCGGGTTGTTCGCCAGGTTTTTCACCTAGGTTGTTCAACTGGGTTGTTCACCAGGGTTGTTCACCTGGGGTTTGTTCACCTGGGTTGTTCACCTGGTTTGTTCACCTGGTTTGTTCACCAGGGTTGTTCACCAGGGTTCTGTTCACCCGGGTTCTGTTCACCTAGGTTCTGTTCACCAGGGTTGTTCACCCGGTTGTTCACCAGGGTTGTTCACTAGGGTTGTTCACCTTGGTTTTGTTCACTTGGGTTGTTCACCAGGGTTGTTCACCTGGGTTCTGTTCTCCGGGTTGTTCACCTGGGTTGTTCACCTGGGTTCTGTTCACTTGGTTGTTTCACCTGGGTTGTTCACCTGGCTTCTGTTCACCTGGCTTCTGTTCACCTGGGTTGTTCACCTGGGTTCTGTTCACCAGGTCGTTCACCTTGGTTGTTCACCTAGGTTGTTAACCTGGGTTCTGTTTACCTGGGTTTGTTCACCTGGGTTCTGTTCACCTGGTTTTGTTCACCTGGGTTCTGTTTACCGGGTTGTTCACCTGGGTTATGTTCACCTGGGTTGTTCACCTGGGTTGTTCACCTGGGTTGTTCACCTGGGTTGTTCATCTAGGTTGTTCACCTGGGTTGTTCACCTGGGTTGTTCACCTGGGTTTTGTTCACCTGGTTTGTTCACCTGGGTTCTGTTCACTGGGTTCTGTTCACCTAGGTTGTTCGCCTAGGTTGTTCACCTGAGTTGTTAACATAGTTTGTTCACCTAGGTTCTGTGCACCTGGGTTATGTTCACCTGGGTTGTTCACCTGGGTTCTGTGCACCTGGGTTATGTTCACCTGGGTTGTTCACCTGGGTTCATCACCTGGGTTGTTCACCTGGGTTTATTCACCAGGTTTGTTCACCAAGGTTGTTCACCCAGGTTGTTCACCTGGGTTGTTCACCTGGGTTGTTCACCTGGGTTGTTCACATGGATTGTTAACCTGGTTTGTTCACCAGGGTTGTTCACCTGCCTTCTGTTCACCGGGTTGTTCATCTGGGTTGTTCACCTGGGTTCTGTTCTCCGGGTTGTTAACCTGGGTTGTTCACCTAGGTTGTTCACCTGGGTTGTTCACCTGGTTCTGTTCACCTGGCTTCTGATCACCTGGCTTGTTCACCTGGGTTCTGTTCACCAGGTTGTTCACCTTGGTTGTTCACCTAGGTTGTTCACCTGGGTTCTGTTCACCTGGGTTTTGTTCACCTTGGTTCTGTTTACCGGGTTGTTCACCTGGGTTTTGTTCACCTGGGTTGTTCACTTGGGTTGTTCACCTGGGTTCTTCACCTGGGTTGTTCACCTATCACCGGGTTTGGTTTTCACTGTGTTTTCACTGGTTGTTCACCTGGGTTGTTTCACAGGTTTGTTCATTGGGTTCTTTTGTTCCACCTTTTTGTTCACCTGGGTTTGTTCACTGGGTTGTTCACCTGGGTTGTTTCACCTGGGTTCTGTTCACCCTAGTTGGTTCTGTTCACCTGGGTTGTTCACCTGGTTCTGTTCTGTTCACCTGGTTGTTCACCTGGGTTCTGTTCACTGGGTTGTTCTCCTGGGTTATGTTCACCTGGGTTGTTCACCTGGATTGTTCACCTGGTTTGTTCACCAGGGTTGTTCACCTGCCTTCTGTTCACGGGGTTGTTCACCTGGGTTGTTCACCTGGGTTATGTTCACCATGTTGTTAACTTGGGATGTTCACCTGGGTTGTTCACCTGGGTTCTGTTCACCTGGGTTGTTCACCTGGGTTGTTCACCTGGGTTGTTCACCTGGGTTGTTCACCTGGGTTATGTTCACCTGGGTTATGTTCACCTGGGTTGTTCACCCGGGTTGTTCGCCAGGTTTTTCACCTAGGTTGTTCAACTGGGTTGTTCACCAGGGTTGTTCACCTGGGGTTTGTTCACCTGGGTTGTTCACCTGGTTTGTTCACCTGGTTTGTTCACCAGGGTTGTTCACCAGGGTTCTGTTCACCCGGGTTCTGTTCACCTAGGTTCTGTTCACCAGGGTTGTTCACCCGGGTTGTTCACCAGGGTTCTGTTCACTTGGTTGTTCACCTGGGTTGTTCACCTGGCTTCTGTTCACCTGGCTTCTGTTCACCTGGGTTGTTCACCTGGGTTCTGTTCACCAGGTCGTTCACCTTGGTTGTTCACCTAGGTTGTTAACCTGGGTTCTGTTTACCTGGGTTTGTTCACCTGGGTTCTGTTCATTACTTACACCTGCGGTTTCTGTTTACCGGGTTGTTCACCTGGGTTATGTTACCTGGTTGTTCCACCTGGGTTGTTCACCTGGGTTGTTCACCTGGGTTGTTCATCTGGTTGTTCTAGGTTGTTCACCTGGGTTGTTCACCTGGGTTGTTCACCTGGGTTTTGTTCACCTGGTTTGTTCACCTGGGTTCTGTTCACCTGGGTTCTGTTCACCTAGGTTGTTCGCCTAGGTTGTTCACCTGAGTTGTTTCCAACATAGTTTTGTTCACTAGGTTCTGTGCACCTGGGTTATGTTCACCTGGGTTGTTCACCTGGGTTCTGTGCACCTGGGTTATGTTCACCTGGGTTGTTCACCTGGGTTCATCACCTGGGTTGTTCACCTGGGTTTTATTCACCAAGGTTGTTCACCAAGGTTGTTCACCTAGGTTGTTCACCTGGGTTGTTCACCTGGGTTGTTCACCTGGTTTGTTCAATGGGATTGTTAACCTGGTTTGTTCACCAGGGTAGTTCACCTGCCTTCTGTTCACCGGGTTGTTATCTGGGTTGTTCACCTGGGTTTCTGTTCTCCGGGTTTTGTTAACCTGGGTTGTTCACCTAGGTTGTTCACCTTGTCACCTGTTCTGCACCTGCTTCTGTTCTGTTCACCTGGCTTCTGTTTGTTTTCACCTGGGTTCTGCTTACCAGGTTGTTCACCTGGGTGGTTGTTAATAGGTTGTTCACCTGGCCTTCTGTTTCACCTGGGTTTTGTTCACCTTTGGTCGTTTACCGGGTTGGGTTCTCGATTGTTTCACCTGGTTTTTGTTCACCTGGGTTGTTCACTTGGGTTTTCTCACTGGTTTGTTCACCGGGTTGTTCACCTAGGTTTGTTCACCTGGGTTGTTCAACCTGGGTTGTTCACCTGGTTTGTTCACCTGGGTTGTCACCTAGGTTGTTCACCTGGTTTGTTCACCTGGGTTGTTCACCTGTTTTGTTTCACCTGGTTGTTCACCTGTTCACGCTAGGTTTTTCGTTCACCTAGGTTTCACCTTAGTGTTCACCTGGAGTTGTTTACATAGTTTGTTCACCTGGGTTCTGTGCACCTGGGGTTATGTTAAACCTGGGTTGTTCACCTGGTTTCTGTGCACCTGGGTTTATGTTTCACCTGGTTGTTCACCTGTCATCCACCTGGGTTTTTCACTGGTCATCACCAGTTTTCACTGTTCACCTAGTTGTTTCACCTGGTTGTTTTGGGTTGCTTCACCGGTTTGTTCACCAAGGAATTGTTAAAAAACCTGTTCTGTCACTTAGGTTTGGTTTCACCTGTACTGTTGTTCACCATTTTCAACCTGGGTTTTGGTTTACACTGGGTTGTTCACATGGATTGTTTAACACCTGGGGTTTCGTTCAGTATCACCTGGTTGTTTTGTCCCACCTGAGGTACACCAGGGTTGTTTACCGGGTGTTGTTCACCTGGGTTTTTGTTTAACCTGGTTTGTTCACCCTTGGGGTTCCGCGTTGGTTCACCTGGTTGTTCACCAGGGTTTGGGTTCTGTACCGGGTTATTCCAAAACCTGGGTTTTCAACCTGGGTTCCGTTCTTCACCTAGGTGTTCTGTAAACCTGAGTATGTTTCACTAGGTTGGGCGTTCAACTTGGCTGTCACCAGGTTGGTTCCACCTGGTTTTTCCACCTGGGTTCTGTTCACCTGGGTTGTCACCCTGGGTTTGTTCACCTGGGTTGTTCACTTGGGTTGTTGTTCACCAGGTTCTGGTTTGTTCACCCTGGGTGTCTGTTACCACCTAGCGGTCTGTATCCGTCAACAGGGTGGGTGTTCACCAGGGTTGTTCACTAGGTTGTTCACCTGCGTTTTGTTCACTTCGTTCCGTCAAACAGGTTGTTCAACCAGCGTTTCACTTAGGTGCTCACCTTGTTTGTCACTGGTTTGTTCACAGGGTTGCATTTCACCTAGTTCGTTCTCGAGTGTTTCACCCGGGTGGTTCACCTGGTTCTGTTCACCTGGGTTGTTCACCTGGTGTTTTCACCTTGTTGTTTCACCTGGGTTATTGTGTCCACCATGTTATTTTTGTTTTCACCTGGGTTATTGTTCACCTGGGTTGTTCACCTGGTTTCTGTTCCACCTGTTTGTTCACCCTGGCTCATGTTTCACCTGGGTTCTGTTTCAATTCTAGGTTGGTTCCACCTGGTTGTTTCACTTGATTGTTTACCTAGTTTGGTTCCCAAAACCCCCCCAGGTTCTGCTTCACCTGGTTTTATTCACCTGGGTTGTTCACCTTGGATTTCTGTTCACCTGGTTTTCCAAACTAGGGGTTTCACGTGGTTGTTCACTGTTTTCAAAACCTTTGGGTTTGTTGAACGTGTGGTTGTTCCCCCTGTTCTGGTTCACCTGGTTGTTCACCTGTTTCCGCTGACCTAGGTTTCTTCATCAGGTTGTTTCACCTGGGTTATGTTCACCAGGTTCACCCGTGTTCAACCTGGGGTATGTTCACCCTAGGCTGTTCAACGGTTCACCTGCTGTTCACCTGAGTTGTTTACCTGGTTCTGTCCACCTGCTTCTAATCATCTCTCTCTTCACCTGGGTTCTGTTCACTAGGTATTTGTTTTACCTGGTTTACCTGAGTCTGCTTTACCTTAAGTTTGTTCACCTAGATTCTGTTCACCTGGGTTCTTATGTCACCTGGGTTGTTCACCTTGGGTTCGTTCCCCAGGTTGTTTCACCCGGGTTGCTTCACCTCGTTTGTTCACCTTGGGTTGTTGTTCACCATTGTGTTGTTCACTGGGATTCTGTTCACGGGGTGGTTCACCTGGGTATACATGCTAACCAGTCTTCATCTGGGTTGTTCACCAGGGTTCTGTTCACCTGGTTGTTCCATCTAGCGAGGTCTGTTCACCTAGGTTGGTTCACCCAGGTTTGTTCACCTAGGTTCTCGTTCACCTAGGTTCTGTTCACCTGGGTTGTTCACCTGGGTTTTCACCTGGGTTGTGTCACCGGGTTGTGTCACCTGGGTTGTTCACTGGTTGGTTTCACCTGGTTCTGTTCACCTAGGTTGTTCACCTGGGTTGGTCACTTGGGTTCCGTTCACCGGGTTTGTTCACCTGGGTTCTCGTTCCACCTGGGTTGTTCACCTTGGTTTATGTTCACGCTGGGTGTTCACCTGATTGTTTACCTAGGTGTTTCACCAGGGTTATGTCTCACCTGGTTTCTGTTCACCTGGTTCTGTCACCTAGGGTTCTGTT